>CM062607.1:14399702-14701662 GCA_031470985.1 Agastache rugosa
CTTAGGAAAACATAATACGAGGATTTTGAAAACAACTCGTAAAATGCTAAAAAATATTTTCTTTTCAAAACTTTAATTTATGCTGCAGAGACATTTATATGATACAAACCATATCTACAAATAAATAATGGTGATGAGAAAGAGGCCTCTTTCTCAATCACTTGTAATCGGCATATCAAGGAAAGGCTCACGATTATGAATAATCGGCCTATCAAAGAAATGCGCACGATTACCAATGTGTACACGATTTCACCTTATAGTGAAACCGAATTACGTCTTTCTGAAGTAGATGGTAACATGCTTAAACATTTTTAAAATCATTTGGCAAGTATCAAAACTTTGTAAAACATACGATATCATACTTTTCACATATTTTGGTTTAGAAAGCCCTGATGAAGCTTAAGCTTTAAACTTTAAGCTCTAGCAACATAAGCCACACTTTTTACTTCACGTTACAACAAATTTCACTTGCTCGCTTTAATCGAAACGGAATAACGAACCACCAGAACGAGAGCTTTTATCGACTAACGACTTCGATATCCTTAACCGAAATTCTAATCGAATTTCTACGTCGTAACTTGATGGTCGAGAATCCCTATCTTAACTTTTCAAACGATTCTTAATCTATCTTAATCTATGTAACTTCCTAATTTCATCAATATTAAATCAATTCTCATACAACATTAACTCGATTAAACATATAAATTCCCCAAATCGGAAAAATCAACCATAAATAGAAAAATCTTTATTTCTTTGAATTAAATTTCCATAAAATTATATAACACTTAATTTTTATTAAGGAGTTCATAAATGCAATTAATTTCTTAATTAAAATTTTTATTAATATTTTATTTATTTATTTTAAATTTTCGGTTATATTAATTTTAATAAATTTCTTTAATTATTTTCTCTTCTTTTTAATTTCTAATATATACTTATTTATCATCTTAAGCTCATTTTCTTCATTTAATTTCATTCAATTAAGTATTAATCTTTCAAACACAATTTAAGAACCCTAATTCGATTTTCTAGAGGTTTCTAAAGTTAAAAATCAAGCTTTTGTTTCATTATCTCTTGATCTAATATGCTTGGTAATCTCATATATCTTTAATTGGATCTATTCAGCTCATCATATGTACATTAGCTTATTAAACCCTAATTTATATTCTTATTTAATCGGTTATTTTCTCAAAAATGAGTGGGTTGGAAAATTTTAATTACGCCAACATGAAACATTCTTCAAATGTGACTAAACTCATTTATATCATTAAATCAATCCTTATAATTCATGTATTGTTTATTTCCCATTTTCTTCTCATTTTTAAAGAAATTGCCAATTGATAGCTAGGGTTTCCCGTAGCCAAATCTAATTACATGTTGGATCATATAATCATATTCTAGGCATAATTCATGAAGAACAAATCATCATTCAATGCATGAATTGAGTTTAGCATTTTCTTCTAAATTTCGATTTTCATGCAACTTAGGAGTTAAGGGTTTTGATTTTTCTAATTTAATCACTGATGTCATCATAAAAATCATGATCGCATCATATTAAGACATGAAGATTTACTAATCATTTCTAAGGTTTCTCACAGTAATCGACATATATTCATAACTAGAATTCTTCATGCATCATCTTAAGCTTAATGTTTGATCATAAGTCATCATATAAACATCATTCTAACAAATCCAGATCTGTTCAACTACTTCTTCATAGTTCTTACGAGATTTTTAAATACATATATATATATATATAATTCTTCCTGAAGACATGAATCAAGAGCTTGGAAGAGAAGAATCTAAACTTACTTGACTGTGAGAGGATTGCTAGAAGTTGTACTCTTTGAAGCAGAAGATCCAGAATGGTGTTCTTAAGAGTGTGTGTGTGTGTGTATTGAGAGAGAAGAGAGAGATCGAGAGGGAGAGAGAGAACAGCTTGCTAGCATTGTTTGTGGCATGTGTGCGTGTGGTGAGATAGAGAGAGTGAGATATCTATACATATATTAGTTATAACCCCTGAAGTTTAGATGTATAAAGGATAGCTTATTATAAAATTAAAACTTAATGGCACTAGAGATTTGGTTAGTTCATTTAATTAGTTATTAATTCGGTACAATTAATAGCTAAGTATTCTTCTAATGAAAGTCTCTAATTTCTCAACACGATGTAATTAAGATTCAAGAGTTTTACGAGCCTTAGATAAAAATCTCATAGAAAGAATCGGGAATTTGAAGCATTTGAATGGACCAAAACTAAATTTTTAAGCGATTAATTGGTAAAATTTCACGTAATTAAATTAAATTCTTCTTCTTGTCAATTAATGACTAAACATTTATCATCTATTGATAAATGTAAAAACTTCTTCATTTCGGATTAACCGAGATGATAAAAGTTAATTAAAACTCATTTTTTTCCGATAGAATATGTCTATAGGATAAAATTCCGGAAAGAAAATCTTTATTTTACTAAAATTCTTATGCCTCCAGAAGATTAATTATTTTAATTACTTAAGAAAGGCAGGATACTACACAAGCAACTTCACAACTCGCCCGAGGCGCATGTTCCAACGAGTTACGAGCCTTTATCAAGCCTACGCCTTCGATTTCAGATGCGAAGAACTTAACTTCTCGAATTACATGCTTTGAGCAAGCGTACCTTTACCTAACCTTTTTGGGTTTAGGTTTGCGATATGATTTTTCCAACTATAAACGAGTTCTCACAATGAAGAACAAGGAGTATGATGAACTCGTTCAAACTAAGCTTAAGATATTTATTAAGTCTAATACTTTTATGAAAAGTGAATATGTGAACAACTAAGAACACGGTATTTGGTAGGTGTTCTTAAAAGGTTTGGCTTTGAAGATGATTATTCATTTTTCTATTTTATTCTCTTTCTTCGGTCGTCTTGCCGGCCCTCAGCACTAGTAGTGGAGGAGAGAGATATATAGGTGGAGATTCAGAGCTGGCCGTTGGAAGGGAGCCGTTTGAATCTTACCTACTCTTGTGAGAGGCGCTCATTCTTTACCTACGAAGTAGATGCTGCATGCGGGAAGCTAGTTCTTCTGCGGTGGTGCGTGGGATAAGATCTTCGATATCGGGATCTTGTCTTTGAGAAGGTCTTCGTCTTCGAGTTGCTAAGCGTTTCTACTGTATCTTCGATCTTGGACTCTGTTGTGTCTTGATTACGAAATTTGCTCTTTAGACTGTCTTTGTATCATCAGCACAATGCAGCATGTCTTCAACTTTGTTGTATCACTCACACAATTTTATGTTTTAGACACTGGTACATGTCATCGACACTAAAGTGAGTCTTTTAGAATTGTTGAGTCTTTGACACTAAGAGTAGGTTTTAGTCAACTGGCTGAGTCTTGATACGCAAGATCTTTGACTACTGCTTAGTCTTACTCTGCGAGTACGCTCTCTTCTGATTTCTTTAAATTTTATCTCGCCATTGCCGTGTCTTCTCTTTGCTCTTGATTTATCTTAGCCGTAATCTACCTGCAACGTAAGAAACTCTATAAGCTCGAACGAGTGAGAGTAGCCTTAGGCTTGTGCGATCATCTACTCGAGAGTTAGGAGTCGGTAGGTTTTAGTATCAAATCAAAACTCTGTGGTACTGACAAAGTGTTTTTTTTTATTTCTTCTTTGCCATTCTTTCTTTTTTTCATAATTATTTTTTTGTTTTAATTCTCTTTCCTTTTTTTAATTTATTATTTTTTTCTTTCCTTTTTTTAAATTATTTCTAATTAGAATTTTTTAATGAATGAAAGTAATACTTCTTATGAATAAAAGTGATATTTCACATTGATGAAAATTACACTGTTTATAAATAAAGTGACAATTTTCATGAATAAAAGTGACAATTCTTATGAACAAAAGTGACACCACTTATGAATAAAAGTGACACTCCTTGTGAATAAAAGTGATCGATATTTCGAATAAAAGTGACGGTTATTTCCAAATTAATAAAAGTGGTAGTTCTTTTTTTTTCTTTTTTTTGAATATTTTACTGTCATTTTTTTAGTGGTAATTATTAATAAATTTCAATTAGGAAAGATTCATGGTAGTTTAAAAGTGACAATCGTATAAAATGACAATCTTTATGAATAAAAGTAGTAGTTGTTACCGAATAAAAGTGACAGTTGTTCCAAATTAATAAAAATAACGATTCTTATGAATAAAACTTGATTATTATTCCGAATAAAAGAGACAAATTGATCTTTTTTTTTTAATATTTTTACATCTTTTTTTTTGTAAAATAAGAAAAAATAGTTATGAAAAAAAAATTAGAAATATAAAAAATGATAAAATGCGAGAAGAAAAATAATTAAGAAAAAATTAAAAATTAAAAATAAAGAAAGAAAAAAACAATTAAGAAAAAGAAAAAAAGGTGAAAAGAAAGAAAGAGAAAAAGGAAAAGGGAAAAAAATGTTATTAAGATGAATCGAACACCGACAACATATTAACCCGGTTTTTTAAATCGCTTGTTTAATTAAAAAGTGTATAATTATTCAGGTTATTTATCACTTATTTATTAATCTTTATTTACAAGATTTATGGCGTGTTTATTTTTGACAAAAATTTCGAAGTCATCGATTTGATAAGGCGAGTTGGGGTCTCGATATCCGTAGCGTCCCGACATTTTCTCTAATTTCAAAAAAAAAGAATTGTTTTTTTCATGCTAATTAAAATAATGCACGAACTAATAAACTCGTAGCCGTTTTCTCAAAAAATTCCATGTGACGTAGAATCTTTCCGTTCAATGTCTTTTTAATCTCCGAGTTCTAAACAAATATCTAGATAATTATGGTCTATTTGATAATCGCACCTTTTAGAAAGTGGGATAGACAGAAAAAAGTTTGGAGATTTCAAATTGTGTTCTCAATCTTTTAGATCCATTAATCAGAGTTGCTCATAGCATTGGTTTAACCAACTAAAAGTAGGCATGTGTACTGCAAAACACCAGCATCCAGCATTGTGAAAATAAATAAGGATTGGTAATCATTCAACTGCAATTGTGAAAGTTGCATTCTCTCGTGACGGACATACCTAAAGAATAAATATGAGCAATGCGTATCAACTATTTGAAAGATTAAATGTTAGTTTGACCGAGGTCAATTTCATCATGTTTTTCGAAAAAAAATGCAAATTACATGAACAAATTATCAACAACATAGCCATAATCACACTGGATCTATCTGGAGAATGTGGGCTAAGAAAAATGATAATTGCAGGACCAGGACCTAATCAGAGAGTTAAATATAAAATTAATAACATGGTGTTAAAAGCTCACATCGATATTCAAGTAAATCATCAATTTTCTAGGTTGTTGATGAAAAATGGTATACCTGGAGTTGTATTATTTTTGTTTAGTTGAGCAGAATTGTAATGATGATAGTAACCTCCGTGAGATAGAACTTTTTTATAAGGTTCGATAACTTTAAGGTCAATCTTTTTTACTTCTCCCTTATCTCCGATTGGACATGATTCCCGCCAACTTCTGGTTTCATTCATTTCTTCTTGAGCAGATAACTCAGGAACTCGATTTTCTTCTTGATTCGTATTTGGAAACTTATCTAACTAATTACATTAAATTGAGAGTAAAAATGCCGAAATGATTAATGGTTCCATTAAAATCCGTTAATGAAATTTTTAGATTTATGTCAAGACGCTGATTGAATTGCTACGAGCCTTATTGTGACTTAGCTAGAGTATCCCATCCCTTAGGCACATCTCGCGATTGATGATTTCTTTCATTTGAGATAAATCTGGAAGCGAAATCCAATCCTTTATTGAGGGAGATAGCGTTACGGCCAATAGTATGACAAACCGAGCTGGATATCTCATACCTTTGCTTAGGTGATACTCCTTTCTTGAAGCCTACAACTTGCCGGAGTACGATTCCAGTATATCGAGTAGGATTTCGCCAAAAATCTTTTCTGATTTCATGATGATGATAGGTCCGTCAGTGATAACATCCCACATCATGCCGTGATATGCATTCAGAAAGCTTTTGAGTCGGAACTTCCAGATCTGAAAATCATCGATAGAGAATGTCGGAAGATTCCTGCACAGGGAAGATTCCATGACAATATGCAATATAATGATTAAAAATTTTTTTTGAAACTTTGAAGGATCTGTTCAGGTAACCACTATCAGCAAAGAGGCTGACTTGACACAGATAAAGTGATCTTTTGAATCACCGCTCTGATACCAATTGATGGTCCCAAGACGGATACCTTGGTGTAGAGGGGGGGTGAATACACCAAGGTTAAAAACTTTTCCAATTAAAACTCTTTTGAGTGAGCTGGCTGTGTTCGATCCAAATTTGGAAGGCGGTTTTGATCGACACGGTAAATGGCTGTGTGCGGAATGTGGTGGGTTTTTGGAAAGTCCGTCTGTTACTTCAAATATATTGCAAAGCTTTGTTTCTCTTTTCAGTTAGTCAGTTTATGCAGCTTGAATGAATGCTTATGATGGGTTAGCTGGATGCATAAATAAAACAGGAAAGAACAAATCTATTTAACATGGTTCGGAGAAATTACTCCTACGTCCACGACCAGAAACCTCTGGTAATCCACTAAGGATACCACTGACTTTTCGCGCAATCAGCAAGCGTTGCTGCTTAGTTCCTCAAGCTGGATACAAGTTTACGCGTACTGTATCGAAACGTAACCAGTCTGTTTACGGGCACAGCTGAAGCCTAACCTGTAGTTAACGGGTACTACAGAACCAATACTCGAATTACGCGCTTCGAGCAAGCGTACCTTTACCTAACCTTTTATGGGTTTGGGTTTGGGGTTTCCAACTATGAACGAGTTTTTACAATGGAGAACAATGAGTATGATGAACTCGTTCAAACTAGGCTTAAGATGGGAAGGATTATATGCCTAGATACTAGTGGGAGAGAGCTTCAGCAGCCTGAGAATGGATAAGAACTCATAAGAGTGAAGGCTGCTGGATCTTTGAAGCTTTTCTGAGACATCTCTGGATCTTTGATTAGACTTCTTTTAATGAAGTATGTTGATCTCTTGTTATGTATTTTCTCTCTAGTCCCTTCTCTCTCTGATGATGAAGAAGACTTATATTTATAGGGAGAGATTAGAACTAGCCGTTGGAAAGAGCCGTTCTGAATCTCTACCTAACTTCTGACAGGATTGACTTGTCTTCTTTCTTGATTTCCTCGTAAAGCAATCCTAGGTCTGACTTCTAGGTGTTGAGGTGTCGAGTTCCTGATGGTCCAGATCAGATCTGACTTTATCTCAAGTTGACTTCGACTCTGCTGTGTTGGTGACTCTGAGCTGTCTTGAACTCTGCTGGATCATTGATGCTGAGCTGAGTCTTGAACTCTGCTGGGTCTTGACGTAGAGCTGAGTTGCCACACAAGCTGGGTCTTTCCTACAGCTGTGTCTGGAAGAACTTGATCGTCTTGAATCTGGATAACGTTGCTGATCACTCGACTTGGCTTACTCTGCTGTGCTGGTGACTCTGAGCTGTCTTGAACTCTGCTGGATCATTGACGCTGAGCTGAGTCTTGAACTCTGCTGGGTCTTGACGTAGAGCTGAGTTGCCACACAAGCTGGGTCTTTCCTACAGATGTATCTGGAAGAACTTGATCGTCTTGAATCTGGATAATGTTGCTGATCACTCGACTTGGCTTACCCTACTGTGTACTCAGCTGGGTCTTCTGCTGTCTTCAGCGACCACCTGTAAACTTAGAAACTCTATAAGCTCAAACAGGTGAGCTGGAAAAACACTTGGGCTTGTGCAAACATCTACTCGGTTGGGGTCAGCTGGATTTTGGTATCACTTCAAAACTCTATTAATTTTCCCAACAGATTTGCTTGAGGACAAGCAAGGTTTTGTGTGTGGAGGGTTTGTTACGTTCATTTTTGGTTGCATTTCTGGATGTTTCGCATGCGCTCTTTTGATGACATTTGTTTTGTTTCGCATTATTTTAAAGTTAAAATGCGCTAATGATGTTGTGTCGAGCTATCGGGTTGAAAATGTAGATTTTTCTTGGGAATGATGAAGGCAACCACAGTTCGCTCAATTTCCGCCGCCGTTGTGAGTTTTCTGTTGCAGCAATACATTCCGTTTGTAGTAACAGGACACCTTCAGGAAGTCAGCGGTTTCTTACCTTAGGAGACCGCTGACCGTTAGGCTAAACGGGACACCTTCAGGAAGTCAGCGGTCTCTCACCTTAGGAGACCGCTGACCGTTTGGCTAAATGAGACATCTTCAGAGAACTCAGCGGTCTCTCACTCTAGGAGACCGCTGAGTCCAGCGCCTCACCAATACAGGTCCAGAAGTCAGCGGTCTCTCATCCTAGGAGACCGCTGAGTCCAATGCTCAAGTTTAATACGGTGGAGAACTCAGCGCTCGCTCACAATAGGAGACCGCTGAGTTCGGATTCTTAGCGGGCTTAATGAAGTGCGCTCAGCGGTCGCTGAGGCTAGGAGACCGCTGAGCGCAATTAATTCACCGTATGTATAAATACCGAGCGAGGGTTTTTCAGATGGGGATCGACTCTCTCCAGTTCCAGACGATATTTTTCTCAGTATTTTTCAAAGTTTCTCTTAGGTTTTGCCTTCTAGTTTTCTTCGAATATTTTAGTGTAGTCATTTCAATTATCGTAATTCTCATTTCGGATTGGAGACTTCAGTCGGTGCAATTTGTCAGATTCAATTCCAGTTTATCTTTGATTTCGATTACAGTAGTGAGTTTACTATTTCAGCTCTTTATTTATGCTTTATATTTTCTGCTGCAGATTGCTCTCTAGAATTAATGTTAGAAAAGATTAATGTTTTTGTTAGATTAAATTTCGATTTATGCCTAGGGTTTAATTTATGCATTTTAGTTCTTGCCTAAGGATTAATTTATGTTTAATTATTCTTTCCGTCTAGTTAGAAACCTCAAACCAATTGATTTGCTGCTTTCTATTTTTTTTCGCAATATAATAATTTCCCTACTAAGTTTTCCTTGTGAGACGATACTTGGGTTGACTTGCTTAATCTATAGTGATCTCGTTTAATTGCGAGCAACTTAGGATTAATTTAGTCGAAACAGTAATGTTATCAAATTAGATAATGGGTAATCGTCATAGAATTTACTTATTTTACACTGAAAGGACAAATTGGTTCTGGGAAAAGGGGCACGTGACACTGTGACAATGGGGACAACTTTGTTCTGGGACTATACCCAATTGATATGTGTGTGTGGGAGGGGGGGGAATTTATTAGATCTATGATCGAATCCATATTCATGCATGTTTGATGATTCAAGTCATATCCGGGCTTTGCCTTTTTATTTGATTTATTTGCTCTTAGTTTCCAGTTATTATTTACATACCGTATAGACCAGAGAAGGAACAGTTCAGACCAAACCAAAATCCCTTTTTAGTGACACCGGTTACGAAGAAAAGGCTACGATCAACTTCCTTAGGTTCGACCCTATACTTGCCGCTGGCTAAGCCTGCTGTGGGCATAGGAAACTATAAATTCATTTTGCTTGAACTAAACGACGGTCACGTCAAAATTGGCGCCGTTGCCGGGAAGTTGATAATTCTAGTAACTTTCTCTTAAGTGTGAGTTTTGTGGAACCATACGAACTGCTGCAAACCCCAACCTTGGCGAGTACATTAGGCTACTCACATTTCCATTCTCTCTCCAAGATGGAGCACGAACTTGGTTCTATGCTTTGCCCGAAGGGAGTGTCACTTCATGGCAAATACTGCAAAAGAAGTTTCTTGAAAGGTACTTCCCTGCTGCCCGTATACAAGTCATGAGATCATGAATCAGTACTATCAAGATGGGCGTAGGAGAATCGCTATATGACTATTGGGCAAGATTCAAGTTGTTTCTGGCCAAATGCCCGTAGCACAGAATTTCGGATCAAGTCCTCATCCAATACTTTGTTGCTGGAATGAGACCTCAAGAAAGGTATTGGGTGAACGCCGCGTGTGGAGGCTCTGTGCTCAATAAGATGCCCAGCGAAGTCTTTAAACTCTTTGAGGAAATAGCCGAAGAGGAAAGAGAAGAGGGAGAGATGATAAGATCTGTTGCTGCTTCCTCACCAACGGATGATAAGGTAGAGAAGCATTGCAGCACCATAGAGAAGCTACTAAGTAACATAAATCCTGCTCAAGGCACAGCGCAAAAGAAAGCAGTGAAGAGGTGTGAAGTGTGCTCAACCACGACACACGTTACTGACCAATGCCCAATTTGGTTCGAAAAAGAAGATGTTAATGTTGTTGGGCAATCGAACAACAGATTTGGGCAAAAGAATTTTGATCCAAACTCTCAGACCTACAACGCTGGTTGAAGGCAACACGAGAATTTGAGGTATGGTAATAACCATTACCAAAATGCACCTCAACAGCAACACCATGCTCAGCCTCGTGATCAGGGCAGAAGAGACTTCTTGAGGGATATAGTGGAAAAAATGGCTACGGAAAATCTTAAGGCACAACAGAGAATGAGAAATTCAAAATGGAAACAAGAGGTGGCTTTAATAATCTCAATGCCAAATTATCCCATCTCGCCCAAGCTGTTGCAAGATTGGAGAAGAATCAAGGGGTGTTACCTGCCCAAGTGAAAGTGAATAAAGCTCAAGTCAATGCAATGACTTTGATAAATGGCAGGGTTTTGCCCGAAGCAGTCAAGCAGCCAGAGAGGGAGCCTCTGCCAATAGAAGGAAATAGTATGGGCTCAACAGATAATAAGAAGCTAGTCCGAGAGAAAGAAGCCCAGAAGCAGAAAATTTCTAAGCCCAAAGCGAATGAAGGTCCAAGCTATATCATGAGACCTCCATTTCTCGGGAGGTTGACCAAGGACAAAGAAAAGCAAGAGATGAACGACATGTTCAAGGTGTTTTCAAAAGGTAGAAATCAACTTGCCTTTGCTCACAACACTTCGCTCTATGCCTAGATGCACAAAGTTATTGAAGGAATTGTGCAACAGGAAAGTTAAATACACCGATGATGCAAGGTTCCATGTGGGAGAGAATGTTTCGACCGTATTGCAACCGAATATGCCCACAAAGTGTGGAAATCTGGGGATGTTCTACATTCCTTGCGTTATAGGCTCAATGAAGGTTGAAAATACTTTGCTCGATTTGGGCGCTTCGATCAATGTTATGCCCTTAACGATGTACCAAGACTTGAATATGGGACCTTAACGATCAATTGGCGGACAGGTCAGAGGTGTTCCCTGAGGGCGTATTGGAAGATGTTTTGGTTAAAGTGGATGACCTAATCTTTCCAGCTCACTTTTATGTGCTGGATATGGGCAAAGCGAGTGGCAAAGCACCAGTCATGCTTTTGGGTAGACCATTCTTGAAGACCGCTCAGACCCAAATTGATTGCGATACGGGCAAACTGACATGTGAATTTGAGGGGGAGAAGGTGACCTTTGATATCTATCAAACAAAACAAGCATCCTAGCGACATAGAGATGGTGAAAAACATTGACCATATTGAGCAAGCTATGGAGGCGGTCTGCCCAGAGATCGGAATCGGAGACCCTTTCAATGTGGTGATCCAAGAGGGCATAAGTCATCAGAATATTAAACAAGACGATATTCACACTGTCAGCCCAGAAGACGGTATTTATCTGACCATCGACAAGGAAGAGAAGGGCATAAGCCCAACTGTTTGCATGCATCACATGTTGCTCGAAGAAAATGTCGTTCCGGTCAGAGACCCTCAACAAAAGCTCAATTCGGCCATGAAAGAGATTGTTAAGAAGGAGATTCTAAAGCTATTAGATTTGGGCATAATATACTCAACTTTCGATAGTGGATGGGTTAGTTCAGTTCATGTTATGCCCAAACAGTTGGGTAAACAAGTGGTTAAAAGAGAAAAATGAGATGGTGGCTATGAGATTGCAAACGGGCTAGAAAGTATTCATCGAGTACTGGAAGTTGAACCTAAAGACGCCCAAAGATCACTTCTATTTGCCCTTTATAGATAAGATATTGGAAAAGTTAGCGGGAACCAAATACTTTTGTTGTTTTGGACGGATATTTGGGCTACAAGCGGTGCTTGACAAAGAAAGGATGAGGAAGGCTCACGACACAATCATGAAGGAAAAGAACTTCAACTCTCGGCAAATGACACTCTTGGATCAGTAAAGATTTAAGTTCATGTTCGGGGAGCTTTCAACCAAATGGAAAGGACCTTTTGAGGTGCAAACTCAATTTCCTAATGAGGCTGTTGAAGGCATACACATTCAAGATAATTGGTCAGCATTTGAAGGCATACTACGGACATAATGCTGGTCAGAAGGAGGCTATAGATCTTCTTGATATTGAGGAACGCTAAGGGAAGAAAATCACGTCGTGCCGCGACGCTAACTAAGGCGCTGACTAGGAGGCAACCTGGTATGTTATTTTCTTTTCATTTTAATAATTGCATTTGGGCAAAGCTATTTCATTTCTTAGTGTTAACCGTAGGATAGTTAGTTGTTTTTCCTTGCATATGTGGGTTTTAGTTTTGGTGTGCAGATATACAAGGAAAATGAGTAGCTACAGTAGTCAAAGAGAGCAATGCTCTAGTCAAAATGATGGACGTTCGCTAAGGGCTATCCATACTTTACTACGCCCAAAGAGAGGGACATGCCAGCGACCATTTTCCATGTCAGATGAACTCCTATTAAAGGCAAAGCGAAGCAGAGGCTGAGGCATCTGCAATTAAGGAAATAAAGAAGAAGGTTGTCCAACTGACCAAGATAGCCACCGAAATGCAAGACACCATCTATGCTTACATTTTCCAAACTGGATTCAGATGCCCACCTGAACATTCATCCCATGTTAGTAGTTTAGAATTTGTTTTATGTTTTGGAGTCTGTTTTTGTTGTGTGTCTGTTGGTCAGAGGGAGTACCCCGTACGTCCTGACTAAGTCTGTCCAAGTTTAACTCCTTATTCACCCACTTTGCTTAAAGCAAAGTGTGTGTGTGGGTAGGAGGTTAGTTTATTTCTTGTTTAAGTCTTTTTATTTTCATTTTTTCGTTTGCCCGCTGCCCTTTTTCACACAATCACTTTGCCTAAAGCAAAGTGTGTGTGTGGGGAGGGGCTGCATTGTTTTAATTTAGTTAGTAGGTTGAGACCTCCTACTGACACCCTTTGCCCAAGGCAAAGTGTGTGAATTGGGGGCCTCCGCTTTGTTGTTTTGGTCAAACATGTTAGGTGAATGATCATATTGAGCATGATAAATTCTCTATGTTTTGATTGCGCAAGTAGTTTACATTTGAGTACCAAGCATGTCGCATGTAATTGAGTATGATGGAATAGGACTATGAGCAAACCTGGTGAGGATTTGAGCCTATAATGTTGTAATATGCCCATAGCAATTTTTCTTTCTTGTGAGTATTTGACATCTTGGCTTGGATTCGTACTAGAACTTGCTTGCACTCTTGCTAAGACTCAGCTGACTGGTTTTTTGTGCTTAGATGATTTGGGCAAACTTTCTTTCACTCAGTCCAGAGGACCTAAAAATTCCTACCCTACTATTATCCTTTGCTAAGCCCTTCTGAGCTTCGTCTTAACCTGACTTCCTGAGCTCAGTTGATTTAAATTCTTTCAATCACATTAAAAAAAATTGCCATGAAATTCAGAACCTATCTGGTCAAATGAACTCAGTAGGCAATAATAAAAGAGAAGAAAAGAAGGGTGATAGTAAAAGTTTGTCAGGGCAAAACACTAGTCTGATGGAGGGATGTAAAACATGCCCAAAATATAAAAGTGTTGAGAAACTTAAAAAAAAAGATAAGATGTCCAAAAGCTGAGTGTGCTAAGGCCCGAGAGTAAGGCTAAGAAGAAGAAAAACATTGAGCACCCATTATGCCTAGAAACTGAGTTCATACGACCTTAGCCTCATTTCCAAATACTTCCTACCCTATGCCTTAAGCCTAAGTTACAACCAAATCAAAGACCCAATGATGAGTACTAAAAACTTGTTCGAATAGAGTGGAGGCGTTAGAGTGCAAGCAAGCTTATGGAATGACCATACCAAGGATGTCAAGAGCGTAAACATTTAGCCCTAAACACAAGTGTGAAGAGCGTTGGTGAGGAAAATCCTATATGCTCATAGTCCGATCTTGACTCTTTTTTATGGCAATGCGTGTTCTTTTTCTCATATTACTTGCTTATCTATTTTTGAGAATTGTTATGCCCTTTTTTGATCATTTATCTGACCATGTTATTCTTGAATTGAAGCTTTGAGAAGTTAGTCTTTTTGTTTTATCTTTTGTTTTGGGCAAATCGCTTTGAGGACAAGCGTAATCAAAGTGTGTGCAAGTGATGAGCCTGTATTTCGTGCTCATTTTGTGTCTTATTCTTAGGTCTAGATTGAGTCTTTTGAGTCTTTTTGTGCCTTAATTGTGTCTGGGAAGACACTTTTGGAAGGCAGGTCGCTCAGGGTAGAACAGGTGTCGATTTAGGCAAAGAAATGCTGCATTCCATAAGAAAGTCAAGATCATCGATACGAGGCAAATGGCCAACCATTTGAGCCTAAAGCGAAAGTGAAAACGTCAAAGCAAGTACAACACAGAATGTTCAAGCTATGAGCAGCAGGGAACTAGCTAAGGGATAGAGGAAGGGTCGAGATATGAAGACTCCAGCTGAGCTGACTCAAATCCTAATCCAGCTGAGCTGATTCAACTTCAACTCCAACTGAGTTGAGTCAACTCCTAACTAGAGAAGGGCAATCATCTAGGCAAAGCTGGAGCAGAGCAGGAAGAGTGCACTTTGAGCATAGAGCAATGAGCTGAGGGCTGATGAATGGACGACTTTGTGAGAGCAGCAGCTGATAAGGATGGAAAGATCTCTATCTTTATCTAGTAGATCTCCATCAAATCAGATCTGGTTCATATAAGGAAGGTGATCTGGACGAATCATGCTAAATAAGGAAAGTCCACAACATCCCATCCTTTGGGCTGGGCCCATCCGAAACCCTAGTTTATTCCCTATATAAAAATGTGGCTGCAAGCCAATTCATGGATACATTGATACTTGTAACTTGCATTTATTATCGAGAGTGTGATGAGTACAAGGCCTACGGGCCAATGTCTTTTATTTTCTTCTTATGTTTTTCCATGGTCGTTTGACCAAAGTACTCTGCTTTTAGTATTCCGATTTATTCAAGTAATGTTTTCATTTACCTTTATTTATCTTTCAATTATGTCTAGCAAATTTAATCAAGGCTTGGATATGATAAGATGATTTGAGCATAAATATGTAGAGTTTCGTGAGATCTGATTTGGGAGTATTAAACCACATGTATGTGTTCCCAAAGCATTAGGTCTGATTAAAATACGGTCTGGGCAAATCAGTTAGTTAAATGGCCACTAATTAATTGATAGGCTTAGATCACAAGTAAAGTCGAGGAAAATATTGAAATGGATGTCTTGCATCCGACCGCACGACTGATATGGGCGAGTGGTCGTATGCCTTTGCGCATGCTTTTGGTCATATTGGGTCTGTCTTAAATTTGAATGCTGTCTGGGCAAAAGCCCTATCGAAAAGCCATCATAGGGTAATGTTATGAGATTAGATAATGGGTAATGTTACACTGAAAGGACAGATTGGTTATGGGTCAAAGGGCATGTGATACCATGACAATAGGGGCAACTTTGTTCTGGGGCTATGACCAATTGATATGTATGTGTGGGTGATTTATTAGATCTATGATCGAATCCGTATTCATGTTTGATGATTCAAGTCATATCCGAGCTTAGCCTTTTTATTTGATTTATTTGCTCTTAGTTTCCAGTTATTATTTACATATCATATAGACCAGAGACGGAACAGTTCAGACCAAACCAAAACCCCTTTTTAGTGACACCGGTTACGAAGAGAAGGCTACGATCAACTCCCTTAGGTTCGACCCTATACATGCCGCTGGCTAAGCCTGATGTGGGCATAGAAAACTATAAATTCATTTGGCGTGAGCTAAACGACGACCACGTCAGTTACCAACAAAACACTATCAGATGAACTACTTTGCATGGACATCATTGGACCTATTGAGGTAGAGAGTAGTTATGCTGTGTTTTGGGGCATTACACAAGAAGTTCAACACTAAAGACTCATCATCAGAATGGACTTGAAAACATGCAGAAACTAAAGTTACCAACACAGGCTGAAGTTACCAACATGGAAAATCTGAATTTGCCAATACAAACTGAAGGTACCAACATGAAAAATTTGATAATTCCAACACATGATGTTGTTGTCAGCAGAATCTGTCAAGTGACACTCCATTAAATGTTCGACGCATGAAGCCATGTGAGCATCTGGTTTGATACTCAAGGATATTGTATTTGTTGTCATAACATAACATCCTAAGAACTTTCACAATTTTGTATGTGTTTGCTACATACTAAATATGAATTCCATCAACCAAAAATGGAGAGTGGTCAGCTGTGTGTGTCAGTTGAGCTGTGTCAGCTGTGCTGGAGTTAGCTATGTTGAAGTTGGTGTTGGTTGTGGTGTTGGTTTGGTTGTTTGTTCAAGCAATTGTTGCTTACAACTTTTTGCTTATGCTCTTGTTACTCGATTTGGATGTGTTTACAACATCCTGCATTTGACAAGGCCGGACTACTTGATTCAAGTAGCAACAAAAGAATGTCTTAGGCTACTCTTCACCATTCGAGCTTTTAAAGTGTACAACTTGCGCACTAATATCAAATATGAGTTAATCAATAGTGTGTTTGAGGACTCATCAAGTCTTGTTGTCGATGATGACAAAGAAGAAGTGTCATGTTGCATGAAGAAGGATCAGAAACTGAACAAAAATTTGAATTCCATAAAAGAAGATATGTTATCTCAACATCTAATCTAACATCAGATTCATCTGCAGAAGTAACATGCACTGAAGTGAAGTAATTCGATGAGGAATTATAAGACTTGTTTGGAAGCGCAAGACAGTTTGCAAAAGATGTGTTGAAGAATCTGTAAAAGCACATGAAGACTCGTTTAGAATTGAGTGACAGACTCTACTGTTGTTGGAACCTATGTTAGATACGATGTTAGAGACTCTCTTATCAAACATAGTAACAAGAGAGGACTAAAAGTCTTCTCTTCCTAACTTACATCTTACTAAATCTTGCTCAAAAGTGGTGTATGTGCTAGGTACCAGTCGAAGCCTAAGGAGACATATTTGAAATGATCAAATATATCATTCGTTATGTTGCTAGAACTGTTGATCTTGGTATGTGGTATACCAAATATCCAAATTCCAATCCTGTTTGATACAATGATGCAAACTCGATATGAGATGCTACTGACAAGAAGAGTACCAGTGAAGAAGGTTACTAATATGAAGAATACCAATGGAAGATGTTACTCCGTTGGTAACAACATGGTATCTTGGTCAATCAAGTAAGAGAACTATGTTACTCTACAGCCAAATCTGAGTATGTAGCTGCTGGAAAATCTTGTATTGAATATTAAGACTGTTTCTTCATGACGAAGTGTTTGCAAGAGTGTTAGAAGTGATTGTTCTAACATGATGTGGTGTTGGCTGATGTGTTTGAAACATGAATTTCAACTAGTTATTTGAAGAATTTTATGAAATTTTCTAAGATATCTTGTTGAGATTTTATTCAATTTGCTGATCTATTTTTGGATA
This sequence comes from Agastache rugosa, assembly GCA_031470985.1. Taxonomy (NCBI): domain Eukaryota; kingdom Viridiplantae; phylum Streptophyta; class Magnoliopsida; order Lamiales; family Lamiaceae; genus Agastache; species Agastache rugosa. The sequence goes on from CM062607.1 coordinate 14,417,336, forward strand.
AATCTCATGAAACTGAATATTTTACACAAGATATTTTTCAGATTTGATAAATATGAATTTTTAATTCATAATTATCTATAAAGATTGGGATATGGTTCTTTTTTAATGTTAGAGATCTTAAAGAGTTTGCTAAGTTTTGGACTCTCAAAACTGTAGCTATATCATACCTGGCTTTAGAACCATATATCATATCTCTTTCTATTTCAGAAAATTTCTGACGTAAATATCAAGTTGGACGACAAAGAAGTGAGGTTTTTAAAGCTCTTTGAAAACTTTCTCAACAAGCTTTGATACTTCAGAATTTGCAACCAAACACATGTCTCCAGAGTGTTGGAACTCCTCAACATTTATGTTAGAAAAATCTTCAAGCAGTCAAACATCTTGCTTTCATGTTGCCTGACATCAAGTGTCACTTTTCACTTCCATAGAAGATGCTACTCTTGTCAAGGATTCTTCTTGAATAAACAATTTGGAAAAAGCTTAGTATAAATTGGAGACTGAACTCACGAAGAATCTGTGAATGCTGCTGAAAAAAAGAAGACTGATGTTGATAACACCAGTGAAAAATAAAATCTTGTTGGTGAGTTTGTTGGCGAGTTAGCTCAAAGTCAAGACATGATACATTTTTCAGTAAAGAGCATTGACGATATTGAAGAGATCATCAATGTTGATGAACTTAAAGAATGCAGCTCAAAGAATGTTTCTAAGGCTGAAATAGAAAAGAAAAAGGTGTTTATCTCGAAGCAACACAGGAAAGCAACATCTTTCGCTTTTCATGCATAACATAAAGAGAAGGCTCTCTTCATCGGCATATGCTCTTTCACCAACATCATCTCATCTTGACAGAAGCTTCGATGACATATCTAACTCAGATTATGGGTTAGTTTTTTGAAGACTCTATGTTGGAAAAGTATTCAGTGTAATATTCTTATCCCTTCTGATTCTCTTTTATGGGTTGTTCTCCTTTATTATTGATCATGTTGTTACTAACATTTTAGTTTGACTTAACATGTGTTAAATCTGATTTTTTTTCATGAAGTGTTCGTTTATCTTATGTTAGTAACAGATGTAACTAACATTCAATTTGCACTCATGAGAGTATTGATCCTGATGTTGTGAACTCTACTGAACCAACATCACATCTAACGTGGTATGATTTGACTGTCAAAGAAGAAGAATGTGCCAACACTGCAATTCTGATTGACCAAGGAAATGGATTTGATCTGGTTGAAGCTCTTGAAGAAGTAAAAAGACTCTATGAAGTTCCTGATGAACAATGTGTTGCTCAAAGAAAAGATCTCTTGTTGATGATTGATGAGAATCAAACTCTTACGAGTCGTGTCAAGAAACTTGATGTTCTCCTCACTAGGAAAGACTATGAGCTTCACATTTTAAATAAGAAGCATGAAAATGATCAAACAACTTTTGATAGGATAAACAAAGGTACTCTTGCTCTCAAACAAGCTCTTTCTTTGGGTCAAACTGATAGACATGGTCTAGATTTTGATTTTGATCTCTCTGAAAACAAGTCCTATGATGTGAATTTTGTGAAAGAGAAGAGTCCAAATCATGTTGATATGGATGTTTGTGACACTAGTGTTTCTAACAAAGGAAAATCTAAGGTTAGATGAGATGATATTACTCACATGAGAATGAGTTGGGTTGTTTTACTTTGAAATTCAAAATTTCTATTTCTAAAAGAAATTTCTATTTTATGAAAATATTTTTGATGATTTTTATTCGAATAATGTTATTTGGATATATCTCATAAGTTCTTGACTTTTATCCCTTTTGGTGAAAGACGTTGGGATGTCTTGTTCAAGAAATATGGCAGAATGTATGATTATTCTACAAGAGCCATCAATTCTTCATTTGGATTGGAAGATGTTGGTCCATATATTGTTTTGATTTATGAAGAGGACATGACAATGGTCCTAACCGGTGGAAAAACTGACGAGTAAAAGTCCATGTTTGTTATTTCTCTTCACATATGGAAATACGCCACATTACACAAGGTTGTTTTACATAGATGGTGCTTAACAAAACATTCAATAGTGTTGGCTAGAGAGCAAATTGTATTTCTATAAATGTTGGTAACACCCTGACTTTTAAAAATTTGTTACATTGTTGTGTTATCTAACATTACTCGTGCAGCTTTTAAGACCATATGAAACCAACATGCTTCCATATCCAAGTCTCATCTACGCAGTTATGAAGAAACAAGAGCATGTAGAGAGATCTAACGCTGAAATAATTGAAGAACGTGGAGCATTTTCGTGTATGCAACAATCTTGCTAACACTTGAAAGAGTCAAAGATCTCTCTCAACCTTTAGTGAAGACAAAAAGTCAAATCTGACTTTAATAAAATGGATGCAGAAGACAAACTCCTATGTTTAAAATGGTGCACTCACATTTGGAGAAAAAGTTGATGAAGATGAGGATGAGAAAGCTTAAGTGAAGAAGACTGAAAGTCTTTAAGTAGAACATGTTTCCAACAGCTCAATACAGTAATGTGATTGACACGTGGTTTTTGATATGCGATCAGGTATATCTTATTTCGATTATGATGAAGTCATGTTTGTGAATATCCCATATCTGACTTTAGTCATTTTTTAATGTTTAATATGTGTTTATGATTAATACATATCTGGACTATTTATTTTTTATGTATTTTCACCTTATGTGTTTACCTTATCCTTATGTTGGTTGAACTATTTTGTTCCAACACAAGTTAACAGATTGATTATTGACGACTCGAATACAAGCAACTAAAAGGTCTTAACCTTTGAAAGATCCTCAATATCAAAAGTAGATGTTTCCATGATCTCTCTAAAATAGTGTTCGAGTACAATTAGTTGATTTAGGGGGAGCTGTCTATATATTTATAACGTCTCTGTGTCTATGTTAGAAGAAGTGTTTCCAGCAGTTTCTTCTAAAAAAGTATTCTAAATTTTTGGATAGAAATTTATATGTTTACACATCTATTTTATTTTACTCAAAGTGGTCGTATCTCATCCTAAACGCGGTCTTAGGAACATCACTCTCCTTGATTTTGAGTTGGTGATACCCTGATCTCAAGTCGATCTTTGAGAATACGCTTGCTCCTTTCAACTGGTCGAACAAATCTTCAATTCTAGACAATGGATATTTGTTCTTAATTGTTAGCCTATTCAATTCGCGATAGTCTACGCACATTCTCAAGGTCCCGTCCTTTTTCTTCACAAATAACACTGGAGCACCCCAAGGAGATACACTCGGTCGAATGAATCCCCTGTCAAGCAACTCTTGCAGCTGAACCTTAAGTTCTTGCAATTCTTTAGGTGACATTCTATAAGGTGCCTTTAAGATTAGTGTTGCTCCCGATACTAAATCGATGGTGAATTTGATTTGTCGATCTGGAGGGATCCCTGGCAACTCATCAGGAAATACGTCTGCATACTCTCATACTACAGGCACTTCGTACACCTTGTGTTCAGTGGATCGTGCTTAAGTTATACTAACTAGGTACCCTTGACAATCTCTCTTTTGTAGCATCTTGATCGCCTTCATCGCGGTTATAATCTTCGGATGAACTTTTGTTCTGGCACTATAAAAGATGAGCCTCGGTTCTCCAGGATGTTGAATCTCCACCTCTCGCTCACGACATCTAATCGTTGCATTATTCTTGATTATATCAAAATCTCGCAATTCTAGGATGTGAAGATCAGCTTCAAGCTTCTTTCCGTTTATGTCTATGCATATGCCCTTCACCATCTTATTACTCGTAACAACTTTTCCCGAAGGAATGCTAACCTCTAGTGCATCACAATTATTGTCGCAGACTAGACTAAGTTTTGAACAAAAATTTGTGGATATAAAACAATGGGTAGCTCCCGAATCAAATAGCACCAAAGCAGGAATATTTGACACTTGAAGTATACCTGACATAGTGTCTGCACCGTCTTTAGGATTATGTTCTTTTTCGGTCATGGCGAAGACTCGGGGCTTCACTTTCTTCGCAGGTTCTTGAATCCTCTTTTCTGGCTCCTTCTTGTTCCTTGGATAGTTATAAGACATGTGTCCTGGTTCTCTGCAAGAGTAGCAAACATTCTTCCCTCGCCAACACTCGCCTGTGTGGAACTTATTACACTTTGGGCATTGAGAATTCTCATTGCTTGATCTAGATGATGCAGAACCTGTTGTTGATTTCCATTTCTTGCTTGTTGGAGCATTTTTTGCCTTTCCCAAACTCTTCTCATTTTCTCTTTCCAAATGAATCATGTTGTTTTTTATCTTTGATTTCCAGTTGCAACCCATTGGAGACTGCTTGAGCTCGATCGATAACTTCTCTATAGGTTGGCAATCTTAGTGCAGTTATTATTCCGCAAATTTCAGGTCGTAATCCTTGCTCGAACCGACGTGCTTTCTTCAAATCTGTGTCAACGAGGTATGCTGCATATCTAGATAATTTGTTTAATTTCCTCTCGTAATCTACCAGCGTCATGTTTCCCTGCTTGAGATTGAGAAACTCGGTCTCCTTTTGTGTTATGTACGACTGGGAAAAATATCGTTCCATAATTAGCTCCTTGAAATCCTTCCATACCAAAGTTTGACGTTGTTCAGGGGTCATTGTTCGAGCGTGAGACTCCCACCAGTATCTTGCTTCTTCAGCTAACTGATAAATCGCACACGAGACTTTTTGCTCCTCAGTGTAGCCCATAAGCTCAAATATTCGTTCAAGCTCACGAATCCACTCTTCTGTATCTTCAGGCCCTTCTGATCCTTTAAGCCTTGGTGGCCCCATCTTTCGAAATTTTTCAATAATCTCATAATTCTTTACTCGGGGTTGGGCAACATTCACGCCTCCATCTTGTTGTTGTTGCATAAAACCTTGGAGAGCTAGTAGAAATTGAGCAAAGTCGACCCCATTTTTTATTTGCATGTGGGGCTTGCTGCTCATCTTCCGGAGCGCGTCGTGGGGGTATAATCCTATAACTCAATTAAGACATTTAGATCATAAAGTCAATATTCTAAGGGTTATATTTCGAGGACTACTTCTGTTAGAACACAATTCCATATATAGATAACATTTGAACTTTCATCACTTGAAAAGAACATTAAGGAGACTTCTACTTCTTTACTTAAATACTCTTTATCAAATTTTATAAATGATGTGTCGGGACTCAATTCATATTAATCAATTGTATCAAACTAAGCATTAAAATTATACTTTGTCCCTAGTGGACATATTTATTCTTTCTCATCATGCATATTGATACGATCGGACTTTCATTTTTTTTTCATTTTTTTTCCAACACAATCATCTCATACTCACACCATCACTTTAAACATAATAAAATAATTTAACAAATACATATTACCTCGGAGTCGGCACTGAGCAACAGCCATGAACCACATTCTCCCTCCCATTCGAATAAAATATAAACACGTCAGAATAAAACTTTAATTATAACTTAACCATAGGCAAGTCTACAGGAACGTAAACCTGCTATGATACCAATCTGTAACACCCCCATCCCTCACAAATAGAGGACGCTACCAAAATACTATTTTACTTTATATTTCTTTAATAATAATATAAGCGAAACTCATAAAAATAAATGTATATATATATATATATATATATAAATTGACATGTTCTATTTCATTCTCAAATAATAATATTAGTAATAATAATATTAATAAGACATTATATATACATATATACACCAAAGAATAATCTGCTTGGAGATTATAAATATTCTGGAGAAAACTAAGCATAATATATGACATGTATTTTCCAGTTAAATATATATATATATATATATTAAGAAGAAAGCAGAAGCTATAATTAAACAAACGACATTAATAATAACTCTGTCAAAACATCATACATGTTATATATATATAAAGCAGAATATGTACATAATATAAAGATAAGGTTTTCAGAAATAAATTAGCCTGCCTACTCGGGGCACAACCCGTAACTACACATAGAATAAGCAAAATATACGTTCGGTCACAGCCATCATCAAATTGCGCATTCACAAACTATTATTTATAGGGTCTCGCCCACCAAAAATTAAAATAGGCTAAGTTAACTTGTAGCAAGCCATATTTACCAAAATATCAATATTTACTTCAGCAGGTTAGTGGAATGGGAGAATGTGGAGCTCGATGTCTGCTGCCTCGCCGTCAACTCCTTAACCTGAAAACAATAAACAATAAATAATAGGGTGTGAGTATGCAAGCACACTCAGTGGGGTAAACGCTGCAAGCAGTTATAATCAATTGTGTAATAAATCATAACATATAAAACACATTTTAACTTAGCTGACATCTTATAAGACTAGTCTCGGTCCCTTGTGGGCAATTCAGCTCTTTTGATCCCTTGCGGATCCGACCCCTTGTGGGCCCCATTAGTTCATGTGAATGATGTACGCACAACAATGATTATAACCATGTAACCACTATTCTTACAAATAAAAGTAAACCCCACCTCAGGTAATTTAATTCATATAGCCTCTTCAAGCTTGCTCCGGTTGTCCTTCCTCGAGCTTTGAATGCGCCACTCCTAGCACTTAAAATACTTTAAACTTAGTTTCACTTTAAATACGTATTCCTGAATATGATCTAAATGCCTTTAAACAACATTTTAACGCTATCATGCTTATTCTTTATACTAATTCTGCCATACACTTGAAGCTTAAAGACATATTTAAAATTGTAGAAGCATCTTAGTGCTTATATTCACAAATCATAAAACTATTTAAAATATAATTAGTTCAATTTCCGGTATAATTTATGCTAAACTAATTTCATTATACCATTTATTCTAATTATACAATTAAAGTTAGTCAAGAGCATAATAATAATAATAATCTCAAAATTATTCCAAGTCTTAGATAATAATTATATGAGCTAAGGGCTTAATTATCTATTTATTATAGCTTAGAGATGAATTATTTACCAATTTAATCAAAGATTAGGACTTCATAAAAGGATAACATGCTCCTAAAAAAATCAGTCATAAATCTGATCTAAATTCCTTAATCATAATCAAAATAAGCACAACATTTTAAATTTCAAATTTGAAACATATGGAGCCACTTTTCGACATTAATTCCGGCCAAATCGACCTTCGATTTCCGGAAGTGAACCTATAGTTGAAATCTCTACAACATAAGTTACAAAACCCCTAAACTTATTGCTCGATAGGACATTGATTTGATGCCGGAAAAATTTGACTCAAAAATTCGCGCAGAACATTCGCGCACAGACTGAACACCCTAACTTCTTCAGCCCATAACTTCGTGAGAAATATGTTCTTCAACTGAGGCTAGTGCCCCGAATTCATACCATTTCTTGACTTTGAGTGGATCAGTGTTTGGCATCATCCACAAGCGAGGAGACTTTCCCGAGACATCAACTGTTATTTTTTCTGGATTCATCTTTACTCTTGTATTGAGTTTCTCCCAGTTAGCTTGATAAATCTGCCATACAGAAGAAACTTCAATCTTGTCAGTATTAGTCTTAGAAGTGTCAGTCATTGGCCTAAGACTAATCTCTCCCTCTTTTATCCTAGAGGTGCTGGGTTCACTTGATGGTTCAGGGTGTGACCCATGAATATCATCTTTTTCTTGGGCCAATGGCTCCGAAGAGACCACCAACTTAGAACTTGGGTAAGAGGTATTGGAATCCTCTGCTACAGGTGTAGAGCCATGTACTCGAAACTCTTCTTTGGCCACCTGAAGGATGGGCGATGCTGCCTAGAGTTGATTCTGAGACAACAAGCATACTCGTATTCTCTCGGTGACTTTCGTCTTGTCGAGAGCTTCTAATCTTCCTACTTGTTCAGCATGAAGAACACACTCGACTCATTCCCCAGATTACATTTCTACATTTTCTCTGAAATGCTTTTAGGCCAACATGATGGATCTTACATCAGTTTGCTCCATCTCTTGTTAAGAAATCTGCAAGAATATTTTTACGAGATTTTAAAACGATAATATCAAATATATAATATTGACATTCAGCCTGCCATCTAATTAATCTATCCTTTTCGGGCTTAGATTCCATCTTGTTTCTTAAGAAAGCTTTAACTTGTGTGTTATCAACTTTCAAAGTAAATTTCTTTGCTAATAAAAATAAATGTCATATTTTAAATGTCTTTCGCACTGCAAAGAATTCCTTTTCGTTGATGTGCCAACGCACAGCTTCGCCTTTTGAGAATAAACCACTACAATATCTGCACGGTTCTTCTCCATTATGAGCGATCTTGGTTAACACTGTTGCCCACCAGTGATCACTTGCATCTATGTACATGACCAAATGATCTTCGTCCTGTGGCATCTTTTGCAAACGATGTTCATATATCCAAATGAACGGAACATCTTTTTTCAGTAGTGGACTAAAAACTTTCTTATGTTTTGCAAGATTTTTGATGAATGATCCTACAAAATTAACAACTCCCAGAAAACTCTGAAGTTGTTTCTTCTCCTTCAAATCTTCAAGAAAATTATAGACCTTCTGAACAATATGGTCTTGCATAATAATACCTGCTTCATCGATCTCTATACCCAGAAACTCCATTTTCGGGCTGCGATGACTGCCTTCTTTTCAGACAGTACAAGGCCTTCCATGTGACAAACATTTGCAAAGATTTCTAGATGTTTGATATGTTATTCCATATTTTTTTATGCTATTAGAATATCATCAATATAGACGAACATAAAAAAAATATTCTTTGAATAGATTATCCATCTTTCTTTTGAATATTTGATTTGCATTAGCTAATCCCATCGGCATCACAATCCAAACATAATGCCCTTGTAGAGCATAGAAGGCTGTAAATTTCTTACTACTCTCCTCCATGTGAATCTGGTAAAAACCTGACTTGCAATCAAACTTAGAGAATACCTTAGCATTTCTAATGCAGTTAATAAGGTGTTCCCTTCTTAGGATAAAATATCCATCAAACTCCAGAATATCATTTATTCATTTGTAATTAATAACAAGTATGGATTTACCTCGTTTGATCTCACCATGGTTCCTTAACAGAAATTCGGGATTGCTATAAGACGAATTCTTCGGTTCGATCAACTTTTAAATCAAGGTGTTCCTTGATTATTTCATTCATATCCTGTTGATTTTTTAGATTCATCGGGATTGGTTTGTATCTAACAAACTCATGCTCCTTGTCTAACTTTACCTTCAAGGTTGCTCTGAGTTGGTTTCTGTCCCACCATGCCAAATGATTCTCATTGTAACTTCTTACAATTTTCCTTTTGACATCTTCTAAGGACACATTTGTTTCTTCCCTAATATCTTGATGAAATATTAAGGATGCTTTAAGGATGGATCTCTTCTTGCTTGAGGTTCTCATCTCTGATACAGCTTAGCACTACTTCGTTGAATCTTCTTTGATCCTTCATTTTTTGGTGTCGAAGCTTTCCTTCATCACCACGCTTGCTGCGAAATGTTAGTGACATTTGTCGATTAAATGCCACATTCATCCTCTGGAAATGATTTTGTGATCACAAATGGTTGTGAACACCAGTTGCCTTCTTTCATTATCCTCCATGTATCTTTTAAACATCTGTAGAAAATTATTTCTTAACAGTATATCTGCACCTGTATCATGAAAATAAATTGGTGGAGTTTTAACCTTATACCACCAAGGTATACCTCTTGCTCCTCCAATTAAGATTTCCGTCTCTTTTACTCCTTTGGTTAAGAGTAAAATCTTCTTTGAAAAATCTCTTCCTGCAATGCGGGGTAGATCTTCTTCTACCTCTGTTGGGAAGACTACTTGTTTTGTTGTGCAAATTTTTACTCCAGAATCAATATAAGCGACAAAATATTTCACTTTATATTTTTCATACAACATCCCAATAGAGTGTATATGGAGAATGGACTTGTCATTCGATTAATAACTTTCGTCCATTCCCACAATTGTTCCATCACAGAATCCTTTATATTTCTGACTTGTTTATCGCATATCGTGATGTCAATTGATGAATCAACTCCTCTATATAGAGCTGATTTGAGCACCAACTGGATTGCTCCAATATGAATCCAGTTCATCTTTTTTGCAACTTCTGGCTTCATCTTTTCTAGATCTTCCCTGACATCGCTGGCTGGAATCAACTGCATCTCCACTTGATTCTCTGTAAGCTCAATAAGAAGCGACTTTTCTCGTCTAGTAATTCCATAGATGATATGTTGTTTCCTGCTCCTTAGATTAAAGTTCCTCGGAACTTGATCTAAATTTCAAGCTGAAAAGCCTGGATACTTTTGTATACTCAGGCTCATTTTCATAATCTTATCTATTAGGCTTTGCGAGGTAATCGTCCGACTGGAATATCCAATTTTATTTTCGCCCTCCTGATGAAATATCTCTGAATTAGTCTGACTCCGATCTTGTTCCATCAGACCATTTCGAATCTTCTTCACTGAAGACTTCTTCTTGCTCATATATACTCCATCTGAGGGTATATCTTGGAACTGATATACTTGTACCAGGTCTTGGTAGTAGATGGCATCCTCAATATCTATAGTGGATTCGAATTTATTGATGCCTCTTCTTTAGTTGTCAGGACAATTTGTAGAAATATGTTTTTTTGCACCGCATGTCTAGCAGTTGCAATCCTTAAAACTTTCGTTAACTCTGGTATTAGTTCGCTTGAAAGTTTTCTTTGCTGGTGTTCTTCTTTGGGATATGTTTGAATTAGACCCTTGGGATGAATACCTATTTCTTGATGGTCCACTTCTTTGGCCTGATTTGTAAGATCTGGCCGTCTGTCTCGACCACCTTGTTCTTGATTTTCAAGAATTTCTTTTGGGATCTCCACCTTTATAATTAGGCTGAAACCTATTCTTTTTGTTTCTTTTCAGCCTTGGTGGTTCTCCTCCAATGATCGTTGGTAGATCATTTACATCACAATTTAGAGAAGATCCTTTGTTAATTCTCCTCAATTTCTTCATGTTTCTCAGAGTTGGAGCTTTTTGACACCACTTTAGAGTTTTCGATGTACATATGACATCTTTCCTGCGACGCTATCCGTTTCTCCTAGTTCATAATCTCGAATCAGCATCTCCTTCCACGGACTTGAAAATTTTAAAAAGAAAATCTCCAATGCAACTCTTTCATCAACTTTTGATTGGTGATGATAAAGAGTAATAGTTGTAAAAACTGTTGAGCAATTGTTGGTCTAAGACTGCATATCTTAGATTATATAACCACATCAAGTATTTTTTCCTGTTTTCTTCATTGAAACCCTCGAAATATCCTTCTCCAAGAAAATGATTTTTAATAACTATAGCTATTTTTCTAACATTTTCTGTGAAGGATTCGTCTACGAAGCATAGGTTCTTATGATATGGCATCATACTGTTCCATGCAATCTTCGCAACTCTTCCAAGATTCATTTCTAGGATATTTCTAATAAATCCTATCTTGTACAGATCGAGCGTTGTTGCTGTAATTCTCATTGCTGAAGTCCATTCATTTATCTCTGATTCTCGATCTTTGAAATTGACTTCATCGAGATTGAGCATTAAACCGTATGTATGGATAGAATCCAAGCTGGCTTTACCAACATGGATATCCTGCATTCTTGGTTGCCTTCTTTGTGTTCGGCATGCTGTCATGTAGGCATTGTTTGGTGTATGTTGATCAAATGCTGCTCCCGCATGAAGATCCGCCCCCGGTGGTACTTGATTTTTGGATTTACCATCAGTGGTGCTTGGGCCACAACCATTGCTTGATAGTTGTTCTGATTCATTTTCAGATCAACTACTTTCATGTTAGCAAAGGATTCTGCCAACTCCTGGAGATCTTCAAGATTGATTCTTTTGGATTACTCATCGTTTTTCCCCTCGAATCATTCTTGCGATTGCTCCATCTCAATGATCCTTCTTTACTTCTCTCACCGGTAATGGATAAGTGGGTTCGTTGGAAAAAGAATTCCTTCTTTGACCGTAACGAGGTTGTTGTTCCAACTTCTCAACTCGGGCCTGGATATCTTTCCAGGATGTTGTGGATTTCATCATGTTTCTCAGATATCTTGTAAAGATCCCGAAGTACTCTATATAGGCTACTGCAATAATATTGTACCGTTTTCTGTATTTCCCTCAGATCCAACGAAAAGTTGGAGGAATCTGGGTCAATCTCTTGGAATTGAGAAATAAAAGATATTCCTTTGTCCTTCTTTTGTTCCATCAGATGTGGTTCTGATGGTCCCTGGTTATCAAGTATTGTAATGCTTCTTCGAGGTAAGCATTTAATAGGAGGAGTTGTTGTGCTCGCTCCATAAATTGGTGGTTGCGGCGTAAATTTTCAGCAACTCCTTCTCTGACCCTTTGGTCAAAAGTCTCTTCCCAAAAGATTAAATTCCTCTGTTAACTTATTTTTTCTTTCTCCAAATATTGGAGATACAACTTGTAACATTCACATCTCGAAGAATTGTCCGAATCCATATTTTTCTTGATGTCTCCTCCATTAGTAATAATACTTAAGTAATAAATAAAATATAATTCCTAAATAAACTTAGGGCTCTGATACTATTTTAAAAGCGTGGATCATGAATAGCAGAATACACGTAAAAATACGCAAATAAAGAAATACATTGCCATTTTCTGTCCACAGCAATTCTGAACTGTTAATAGTTTAAACAGAGGGGCAGAATAGTCATCTTGTGCATATCAAATTTGTTTTGGTGTTGGTGTGTATTTTGAATTTTTCAAAAAGTATAGTAAATATTTTAATAGATTAACACTTAAATCAAATCGAATGCATGTACCTGACATAGCAACACAACATAGCCAATCTCCACAAAACTCACCTTTTGCATCTTAAATTTTCACTACCCATTTGCAACCACAAGAAAAAAGAGTAACGTATGGGGTAATGCAAGCAAGATATAAAAATTTCATTTTCTGAAAATATAAATTCCCTTCTAAGAATGGAACATCAAATCATGCTGTATATAGTATTCTCTCCGTCCTGTTCGAGGTGACACACTTCTTTTCGACATAATTATTTAAGAGAGGGGTTATTAATGAATAAAGAGATAGAAGAGAAAGTGGTCTTCTTTTTTTAGATAGTGCCACTTCGAATAGGACAACCTAATAATGAATTTGTGCAACTTCGAGTGGAATGGAGGGAGTAATAAATTTCCAACCATTCCGGATTCTGAGCACTTTGCAGGATATAAACAACCAAATGACAAGTTTTAAGTCAAAAAATGGAGCGGATATCATCACAATCATACAGTCTATGGTTTTTTACTCAAATCAGATTGGTTTGTCACATTGTACAGAACCATAAACCAACAAATAAGCTTTTATTATTCGTAGAAAAATCAAACTTCTGATCTACAATAAACGCCATAGACATCAACTGCTGAATTCTCCTGGCCAGCACATTAACACTCCCAACCTAAAAACAGTGCCATGGACAAACTACCATGCTAGCCACGATAACTTAATTATGATTCACACTTCACAGCAAAAGCTGCAAATGCAATGATCTTTGAGTAAAACGTACTCTTCTAGTCAGCTCTAGACTGACCAGCACGCGAAGAGAGGATGATTCCCACAATCAGCCCATACAGAGCCAAGGCTTCAGCAAAAATAAGGATAAGAATCATCCCTACGAAGAGCTTTGGTTGTTGTGCATTGGCTCTGGCAAAAGAAATAACAAGGGGACAATCAATACAATTGCAACTAATAAACAAGAGAGCAGGCAATCCAAAACGAATAAAAGCAAATCAGAACTAAAACTTTCAATCCAAGCAACATAGGGGCAATAGAGACTAGACTCTAGTTGCCTTCTCTTTTTAGCAAGAAAAACACGATGCATCCAGCAGTAGAAATTCAAAATATAACTCAAACTGTATAGAACAAGGGCATCCTCTATTCTCCCTAACTAGAAACCGCTCAACTATGCTAGGCACAATAAGGGTCTTTTATAAAATAACGAAAATAAAAGAAATACAAGAATGCCCAAAACCTAGCACCTCGAAGGCCAACACGGAAAACCCCTAGAGGAAAGAGCACCCTGTCTAATGGACTACACGTGTGAAAGAATGAGCATGATTTGAAGAATCATAACCCACTTTCAAAAACTAATGTGAAATTATATTACAAAGTCCATCTAGCCTCCAACTCTAAGCACTTCACTTTAGAAGGCCTAGATATCTATCAGTACACTCAAAACTGAGCAACAATTTTATGAATATGTTAGGCCTACAGAAACCAAGCTAAATCTAACTCACAAGACAAATGCAACGCCAAAATACACTCAAAACAAAACTAATGATCTTCCTAACAAAACTTATCCTAGCTAACAAAATCAAAGATGAACAAGTAAAGAAACAAAACCAATAAACAATAAATGCCAAAAACGTAGGAGGATTTACAGAATCCACAGTTACCCTATACAAAAAAACCAACATAAAACGATCATTAATTAAGAGTTGAAATAAATCATCTTCACAACAATCATTAATTAAGAGTTGACACTACCAGGTCCAGAAATAAAGTAAAATTAAAATCAAATCACAATGCTAAATCATAAAAAGATAGAGCTGATCTAGGAAGAAGAAAAAAAAACATACCTCACACCAGCATCTCCGACGATCCCGATGGCCATACCAGCAGCTAGACCAGCGAGGCCACAGGAGAGTCCCGAAGAAAGGTGAGCGTAGCCGTCAAACAAGTAGTAAGACTTGGCCTTAGGGTTAATACCGGTGCTGATGATCACAGCAATAATCAAACCGTAGATACCTAACACACCAGCCATGACCACGGGCACAATAGACTTCATCACCAGCTCCGGCCGCATCACGCCCATTGACGCCACACCGACTCCGCTCTTCGCCGTTCCGTACGCCGCTCCCATGCCTGAGCAACAGAATTGATCGAATTTAGTGCAGAAACAACCCTAGATCTGAACAAAAACAGAGCTGAAGTGAAGAAGCGCGACTTACAGGAGAAAACAAGGGCGGCAGCGGCGCCGAGGAAGCCGAAGAAGGGCGCCGTTTCATCGCCGCTGAACGTCGACGACATTGTGTTATTGTGTTGGATTTCGGTGGAGATCTGATCTGAAAGAGAGAGAGAGAGGGAGAGGAGAGGGGTGGATGATAATGAGACTTGTTTGATTTTATATACGCGATGATTGTGGAGTAAGTTCTGATCATGATGATCTCGATTCACAATGAAATTACAATTTTGCCACGTATCAATCACACCAATGCGATAATATCTTTTATTCTTGGGGTTTTGGGTGTAAATACACAACGTTTTTTCAAATTCTAAAATTATACATGACTTTTCGATTTTCCCTAAATTGAATCACGCGTGGGTCACATGTGGAGGCGGGAAATGCCACTCTGGACAGCAGGGGCAACACACGAAATGATGTCGTACTATTTTAAAAGGAATGACGTCGGTTAGAATATTAGAGCTTTTCATCACCAAGCGAGCAAGAAAGGGAGAGAGAGAGAGAGAGAATTGAACTGTGCGCAGAGGCAAAAGAGAGAATATAAGTTTGATTTTGGTCTAAACAACGTTGTTTCCTTTAAAATAGGACGACGTCATTTCGTATGGCCGTTCCGGCTGTCCAAAGTGGCATTTCCGGCCTCCAAGCGTGATTTAATTCGGGGAAAAACGATGACCTCTGTAAAAATAGAAAAAAAATAAAATGTTATGTATACTAAGGCACAAAAATTAAGTCATGTGCAATTCCAGAATTTGAAAAAAGATTGTGTATTTACAGGCAATAAACTCTTTATTCTTTACATAGCACAATTCTAGTAGTACAACTTAAAACTACATACTTCAATTACACACAAGAATAAAAAGAAAATTCCTGAAGGGCACGTCCAAGTGATGCACGCTTTAATTTGTGAGTAGTGAGAGGTCTAGGTTTTAAATAGAAAAAAACTTACTTAACAAAATAACAAGGGAAAAAAATGTCAAAAACACTCTCAGGGCTCGTTTGGTATCCATATACGTATATCAGGTATGGGTATGGATATGACTCATATTCATACATTGTGTTTGGTATATCGGTATATGGATATCAAATTGATATCTTTGATATATTTGATACCCTAATTTTCAATATTTTGATATACCAATTTTTGTTAGGGTATGACTCATATCTCTCATTTCCTTCCTTTCCACGTGATATGAGTTCATATCTTCATCATACCAAACACAAATATTAAATATCAATCTCATACCCATACCCGATATTTGATACACATACCGATACATGATATCTGATATACTGGTATATGGATACCAAACTTGCCCTTAATGTTTATGTTAATGATCAAGTACTCAAAAGTTTTTTAAGTACAAATAAATCCTTAATATTGTAATTCTTTAATGTCTACACCCCTACCTACTATTACTACTCCAAATTAAATTTATGCTAATTTTTATTTTTTATTTTTTATTTTTAAAGAATTAAGGACTAGCTTATAATTTTTTTCATCCAAAAATTTAGAGTTCTCTTTATTTGCTTTAAGGACTAGGACAATTGCTAAATTATCTGTTAAATATAAAAAAAGAGATATTGTATGATTATAGCACTTTCAGGAAAAAAATACTAATTATAACACCAATTTTTAAAAAACATAAATAATAACACTTATGTTTATGTACATATTTACCCTTAATGACCAAAATATTTTTTTCACATGAATCAATTTGTGCCTAATTCTCTAATTTTGAAGAATCAAAACTCTAACTTATTTTTCAGTCTAAAAGTGACGGCGGTGCACCTCCCTCCTTATTTTCGGCGGCAATTTTCTGGCAACATCTCCTGTCCGGCGACCTCCTTTCTAATTCGTGCAACATATATTAAAATTAATGAATTCACATATAAGAATTCACGAATTCATAAATTAAAACTCTTGTATTCACGAATATTTTAAATTTGAAAAAGATGTATTTGATCTAATTAGTGAATCACAAATTTAAATTTGTCAACTCATAAATTAGAATTCGTGAATTCATGAATTAAAATTCGTGAATTCTCAAATAGAAAAAGGAAACAGGGGTAAATATGTTCTGAAGTGCTATTATTTGTATTTTTTAAAATTCGATGCTATTATTAGTATTTTTAATCTTAAAAGTGCTATTATCTATTTTTGCTGAGCTGCCATATAGAGTCTCTATTTGTTCTAATATTTGGTCATGTGCTTGGCAACAAAATTCATATCTTAGAATGACTGTTGATAAACACTCATTTTCCATGGTTTTCACTTGTTCTTTTATGCATATTTTGATAAGATTATGCGCTTATGTAACGTCTTATGGTTTGTTTTCTTAATTATGCTATGATGTCACGTTTGGGTATAGTTATATGTATTTTGTGTAGATTTGAATGTTTTGGAGTACCTAATGTTCAAATGGATAACTCAAGATCAAAAGAAAAGAGGATTTGGACTAAAGAATCGAGCAAAACAAACAAAAGATGGGACGAACCGTGAAAAATAAAATACATGTTGTGCAAATTGAGCAATGTAGCAATGAAGTTCAGCTCGTTGGGAGTTTGTAGGTGAAAACGAATTCAAATTCGGAGTTATAACGAAGGAGAATGGGCCGAAACAAGTTTGTTGTGCAAGAGGGACAAAAACAGCGACCTAGACCCTTGGGTCGCCGATTCTGCAAATTTACCTTCAAAACCGGCGACCGGGACAACGACCGTTGCTCAAGTCGCCGGAAATCTCTGGAATGCCCTAAACTTGACAAAATCGGCGACCAATCCGGCGATCCACAGCCCAGGTCGCCAATTTTGTCCTATACTTGGCCCAATGTGCAATTTTGTTACCTTTTTGGTCTAGGTTTTGGCTCCATCTATAAATAGGTCTTCATACTTTTTCTATCTTTTTACATAATTTGAATTATTTTTGCTCTTTAGATTTCTTTTCAAGTTTTTAGCTAGTTATTTACTTTTTCTTGGAGAAGATTCGACATTGAAGATTGAAGATATTCAAGACAAGATCAAGGATCCGAACTTCGGTTTTTCTAATTAGTATCTTTAATTAATTATGTTTTTCTTTTATTTATTTGTTGAAACCCTAGTTATGAGTAGCTAATTTTCTTTGTTGATCTTAGGGTTTGTAATTAAGACTCAATTGAGATAATGTTTTTTATTGATTTCAATTTTCCTTTCAATTAATGGTTTTTAATTCTTGATGCTTTATTCATGTTTAGATAGCTGATCACTATTTATGCATATTAGTTGTTCGATTAAATTTTTAGCAGGTTTAGTTGATTAATGGAACTCAAGAATGCATGATATGAATGATTATGAGACCTAGCGGAGATTAATTCGTTCATAGGAAGTTATAGATCTTTTCTACTTTTTGGAGTTAGTAAATTATTTTGAGACCTAGCGGAGATAGATATTTTGCTAATCTACTTTTGCATGACTTGTCGATAGAGAGCTTGTGAATATATTTGTGATTCTTTCACCTAAATTGAATTAAAATTGGTAATTGGGTTAATAAGTTAGTTTCATTGTTGATTTTAAGTCGATGCATTCCCTAGGATCAGTCTTTTATCTTTGAAATTTTATAAATTTGTTTCTTTGTTATTTATTTTTCTTTTAATTAATTAATTTCTTTTTATGTTGAAAATAAAATCCCAAATCAAAATACTCAAGAGCTTGAATAGTAAAGATGTTTCTTGTTATAGAATATTAATGTGTATATAGGTTTCCTTATTTAGCTTTGTAGCCCTAGCCCTAGTTATCTACTCTATATATATGTGGGAGTCTCTTATATTGTCATATATTGAATAATACGATACTTCTCTTTCTCTCTAATATGTTCTACATTCTTCTCCTTAACATGGTACCAGAGCGGGTACGAATCCTTCTCTCACACTAGTTACAATTTTTACCCTCTTTTTTTTTTGTGCGCCGCTGCCGCTGCTGCTGCTGTGTTCTTTTCCGCGCCGCCGCCGCCCTGCTTCTTTCTTGCTTCCGTTTTTCTAGCCACCGCTGCTTCTTTTCTGCCTAGGGTTTGGTTTTCTAAGCCTTTCTACACCATGTCTGAATCTAAATCTGCTGCCTTAGGAACCACCATTAAATTGAATGGTTCCAATTATCTGCTATGGTCTCGTGCCTTTCTGTTATTCTTAGGATCTCACAAGAAAAAAATGCACGTTCTCGACAATGTTGTTGCTGCTACGGATCCCACATATGATACTTGGAGTGCCGATGATTGTGCTATTATGACATGGCTTGTGAACAGCCTTAAAGATTCTGTTAGTAAGAACATCATGTTCTTGGAGACTGCCAAGGCCATGTGGGATACCTTAAAACAGATGTACTCAAATGAAAAGAACGTTTCTCGTGTGTTCGAGTTGTATGAGAAACTTTTCTCTCATACTCAGTCTGCCAATCTGTCAACGTTTACTTTTCTACTCTCAAAGGAATTGCTGATGAAGTTCTAGTTTATCATCCACTTTCCTGTAGTGCTACCACGCGAGCCACTTAGTGGGAAGAATTCATCGTTGCTAAATTCTTATCCGGATTAGATGCTGATCTCCGACCCATTCGCGACAGTTTGCTGTCTAGTGATAATGTTCCCACGTTATCCAATGCCCTATCTCATGTGCTTCGTGTCACAACAGGTCGTGCTGATGATGTTGTCTCTTCTAATACTTCAGCCATGGCTGCTCACGGTCAGAATTCTAATGGTGCTAGTTCTTTTTCCACATCTGCTACGGTGGCTCAAGGTCCAAGTTTTCATGGTGGGCATGGACGTGTGTGTGGACGGGGTGGTCGTGGTCGTGGCCGAGGCCGAGGCCGTGGGCATAATGATCGTAGTTGTGAACATTGTCATCATACCAACCATACTTCTGAGAATTGCTGGAAGACTTTTGGCAAACCTGATTGGGCTAACACGGTTTTTCCAAAGCCAAGTTCTTCCTCCTATGATGATATGGTCTCGGTCCCACGCACTCAATATGACAATCTGATCCAATTAATAACTTCGCCGTCCATTGCTCTCTCTACTACTGCTGCTCCTTCTCCTACTACTGCCTTTCCTATCGTTGCTTCGACCACTGCAGGTGCGTTTGCAGTGTCTCAAGGTAAGTCTTGGTTGTTAGATTCCGGTGCTTCTGTCCATATTACTGGTACAAAATCTCTTTTGACTTCTTTTTTCCCTTCTTCTTTACCTTCTGTTCGTGTTGCCGACGGTACCTATTCTCCCGTAACGGGAACTGGTGTTGTCCGACCCACTCCACAAATCACTCTTGAAAATGTCATGTTCGCTTCTAAATTTCCTGTTAGTTCATTATCTATTAGCCAGTTAACCAAAACTCACAATTGCTTTGTCACCTTTTATCCTACCTATTGTATCTTTCAGGACCTGCAGACGAAGAAGACGATTGGTGGAGGACACGAGCGTGACGGTGTATACTACTTGGATTCTGTTTCACCTGCATCTTCATGTGCTCTTTCCGCCACTGTGTCTCCATATCAGTGGCATTGTCGTCTTGGTCATCCATCTTCTGCTAGTCTTTGGAGTCTAGTTCCTGTTGCGTCTGTTGATTTTCAATGCAAGTCTTGTGAGTTGGGCAAGCACCATCGCACATCTTTTCCTTCTCGAGTCGATAAGCGTAGTTCTTTTGCTTTTGAACTAGATCATTGCGATGTTTGGGGTCAGAGTCGAGTAGAGTCTAGAGGGGGCTTCAAGTATTTTCTGGTCTGGGTCGATGATTATTCACGCATGACATGGTTGTATTTGCTCAAACAGAGAACTGAGGTCCCCGCTGTACTAAACTCATTTTATCATGAAATAAAAACTCAATATTCTGTTGATTTACGTATTCTTCGCACCGATAATGCACTTGAGTTTACACAAAAGTCTATTGCATCTTTTTGTGATTCCCATGGCATAATTCATCAAACTTCATGCTCTCATACTTCCCAACAAAACGGAGTTGCTGAACGCAAACATCGTCATATTTTGGATGTTGCTCGTACTCTTATGTCTCACATGCATGTTCCTAAATGGTTGGTCTGATGCGGTTCTTACTGCATGCTTTCTTATTAATAGAATGCCTTCCAGTATGCTGCATGGGGATATTTCTTTTTCGTGTCTTCATCTTGATAAACCCCTTTACCCTGTTCCTCATCGTATATTTGGGTGTGTCTGTTTTGTTCATGATCTTACTCCTGGGTTGGATAAGTTTTCCCCTCGTTCTATTAAATGTGTTTTTCTTGATTATTCTCGAACCCAAAAAGGATACCGATGTCTCGACCCACTTACCAAGTGTCATTATGTTTGTGGTGACGTCACTTTCTTTGAATCTCAACCTTATTTCTCTCATACTAGCGCTACACCTCTCAATCGGTTAGTCTCTACTCATTTACCTATCCCAGTGCCAGTGTTTCCTAGTCCTCCTGTACAACCGTTGCAGGTCTATACCCGCCGTCCTCGGCCCGCACCTGTCCCAGAGGCCGTCTCCGAACCGGCCTCATGTCCACAACCTGCGTCATCTTCTCCTGCAGCTTCTGAAGATCCTTCACCTACCAAGACTAATGATTTACCTATAGCTCTACGCAAAGGTAAACGTACTTGCACCACTAAACACCCAATGTATAATTATGTTTCTTTTGCCTGTTTGAGTCTTTCCTTTCGCGCCTTTGCTCTTTGTCTTTTGTCTACAGTTATTCCAACTTCTTACCTTGAGGCACTTAAACATCCTCTTTGGCGGTCTTCTATGGATGAGGAGATGCGTGCCCTTTTATCTCGTGGCACTTGGGTTCTGGCGACTGCCCCTGCTTCCGCTGTTATTGTTGTTTGACGTTGGGTATTCACTATCAAGTTTCTCGTTGATTGTACTATTGATTGGTACAAAGCACGTCTTGTGGCGAAAGGTTTTACACAGACTTATGGTGTTGATTACTTTGAGACGTTCTCTCCCACTGCTCATTTGAATTCCATTCGAATCTTGTTCTCCTTGGCTGTCAATCTTTCCTGGCCTATGTATCAGCTTGATGTGAAGAATGCTTTTCTCTATGGTGATTTATCTCCGACTGTTTATATAGAGCAACCTCCAGGGTATGTTGCTCAGGGGGAGGATGCTACTAAGGTTTGCTGTCTTAAGAAAGCTATTTATGGTTTTAAGCAAAGCCCGAAGGCATGGTTTGACAAGTTCAGCAGTGTTCTCGGCAAGATTGGTTTTAAGCAATGCAAGTCTGATCATTTTGTTTTTGTGCGCCATCAAACATCTGGAATTGTCATTCTTGTTGTCTATGTTGATGACATCCTTATATCTGGCAGTGATGTACAAGGGATTGATGACATAAAGAAATACTTGCAAGGCCAATTTGTCGGCATTAAGGATTTGGGACGTCCTAAGTATTTCTTAGGAATTGAAGTTGCTCACAGCAAGTATGGAATTTCTCTATCTCAGCAAAAGTATGCTACAGATTTACTTAAAGAAATTGGGCTACTTGGAACAAAGCCGGTTGATACTCCTATGGGCGTTGACCCGAATGTCTGGGATGATAGTGAAGATTTCTTGGAGGACAAATCTAAGTATAGATGACTTTTTGGGAAACTTATCTACTTGACAGTAACACGGCCTGACATTTCTTTTGCCGTTGGTCTGGTCAGCCGGTTCTTGGATAAGCCTAAACAAGTTCATTGGGATGCTGCTATTTGAATTATTCTATATATCAAGAACTCTCCAGGGAAAGGATTGTTTTATAAGAAGAATGGCCATTTGAAGATTGAAGGGTATTCCGATGCTGATTATGCTGGCTCTAAGACTGACCGAAAATCTACTGGATACTGCACCTACTTGGGTGGAAACTTGATCACTTGGTAGAGTAAGAAGTAACAAACTGTTGCTAGATCTTCTGCCCAGGCTGAGTACAGAGCTATGGCTCACACTGCTACTGAGATGACTGGAGTAAAGAATCTGCTTTGGGAATTGGGGTTCACTTTCAATGAACCGTTACCTATGCATTGTAATAACCAAGCAGCTATCTATATTGCAAACAATCCAGTGTTTCATGAACGGACTAAACATATTGAAGTTGATTGCCATTTCGTTCGTGAGTGTGTACTGAATCAGACTATTGCTACACCGTTCACTTCTTCGTCCAACTAGATTGCTGATATCTTCACTAAACCGTTGGGCGGGAAACGTAACCAAGCTGGATATGATTGACATATATGCTCCAGCTTAAGGGGGAGTGTTATAGGTTTCCTTATTTAGCTTTGTAGCCCTAGTTATCTACTCTATATATATGTGAGAGTCTCTTATATTGTCATATATTGAATAATACGATACTTCTCTTTCTCTCAAACTTGTTCTACATTCTTCTCCTTAACATTTCTAAATTTTATTTCCCACTGTATTTTCAATTTACAGTCCCTGTAGATACGATACTCGATTTACTAACTATCTATTGCTAAGATTTTAGTGATCAACTTTTTGGTGATCAACTTTTTGGCGCCGTTGTCGGGGGCTGTATAGATAATATAGTGATAATAATCTTGATTCTGATTTGTTGGGAAAATTATAAAAGTTTTGATTTGATTTCAAAATCCAACTGACCCCAACCGAGTAGATGATTGCACAAGCCTAAGTGTATTTCCAGCTCACCTGTTTGAGCTTATAGAGTTTCTAAGTTTACAGGTGAAGACACTGAAGACAGCAGAAGACCCAGCTGAGTAAAGATTAGTTGAGTAATTCATCAGAGTTAACGCAACAAAGAAGCCCAGCAAAGCTGTACAAGACTACATCAGACAAAAGAAGAAAGACTGAGCTGAACAAGCTAAGTACACAGTAGGGCAAGCCAAGTCGAGTGGTCAGCAACGTTATCCCACTTGTGTGGCAACTCAGCTCAGCGTCAAAGACCCAGCAGAGTCCAAGACTCAGCTAAGCGTCAAGACCCAGCAGAGTTCAAGACACAGCTCAGAGTCAACAGTACAGCGGAGTCGAAGTCAACTTGAGATAAAGTCAGAGCTGACCTGGCCCAACTAGAACTCGACACCTCAGCACCTAGAAGTCAAACCTAGGATTGCTATACGAGGAAATCAAGGATGAAGACATGACCAACTTGTCAGAAGTTAGGTAGAGATTTAGAATGGCTCTTTTCAACGGCTAGTTATAATCTCTCCTTATAAATATGAGTCTTCTCCATCAACAAAAGTAAGAGAGTGAGAGAGAGAACAAAAGACGACAGCACAGAAGCTACACAGAAAGAAGACGATTCAAGTCAACATCTTGCAGTCTCTCTGAATCAATTTTAGATCCAGCAGCCTGCATTCTCCAGAGTTCCTATCCGTTCTCAGGCTGCTGATGCTCTCTCCCACTAGAATCTAGGCATATAAACCTTCCCATCTTAAGCCTAGTTTGAACGAGTTCATCATACTCAAAGTTCTTCATTGTAAGAACTCGTTTATAGTTGGAAACCCCAAAACCAAACCCTCAAACCAAGAAAAGGTTAGGTTAAGGTAAGGTTCTGTAGTATCCGTAAACTACAGGTCAGGTTCCTCAGTACCCGTAAACTGAATGTAGGCTTCAGCTGTGCCCATAAACAGACTGGTTACTTTTCGATACAGTACGCGTAAACTTGTATCCAGCTCGAGGAACTGAGCTGCAATGCTCGCTGACTGCGCGGAAAGTCAGTGGTATCCTTAGTGGATTACCAGAAGATTTCTGGTTGTGGATGTAGGAGTCATTCTCCAAATCACATTAAACTGCTTTGTT
The DNA here is from genome assembly GCA_031470985.1 of Agastache rugosa. Lineage (NCBI taxonomy): Eukaryota > Viridiplantae > Streptophyta > Magnoliopsida > Lamiales > Lamiaceae > Agastache > Agastache rugosa. The sequence goes on from CM062607.1 coordinate 14,442,081, forward strand.
CTTTACTGTTTTATTCATGCATCCAGCTGACCCTTCATAAGCATATTTCAAGCTTCACAAACTGACTAAGTGAAAAGTGAAACAAAGTTTTGCAATATATTTGAAGTAACAGATGGACGTTCCAAACTCACCAACTTCCGCACACACACAACCAGCTGTGTTTACCCAGCTGTCTCTCAGCTTGGTCGAACACAGCCAGCTCACTCAAAAGAGTTTTAAATTGGAAAAGTTTTTAAATCTTGGTGTATTCACCCCCCTCTACACCAAGATATCCGTCTTGAGACCATCAATTGGTATCAGAGCGGTGGTTCAAAAGATCATTGTATCTGTGTCAAGTCAGCCTTAAAATTTTCTATGTCAAGTCATAACTAAAGAGTTGCCCCTTTTCATATAAACTCAATCGGCTCAAAACCAAAATGCGAAGATAGGAGGCAAGAAATGAAACGTGCTAACACACTTAATACTTCAAATTTCTTTTCATTATTCAACCATTTTTACAAAATCTCCGGGGCAAAATTCACTAGGTAAATCCTTTGGAGTATTCCGGGTCTCCTAGAGTGGTTTCTCATACCCATCTCTCCTAAGCATTTCAACAAAGAAGTGGAGAGAGCGGGGTAGAGCCCCTCGGATCATACATTAAGCAAAACAACAATTTTCTTTACACAAGTGGCAAGAGAGTCGAGTTATATGGACAATAGTCACGAGGTGGAAACATTTAGAGTGCATCTAAAGTATCCTCATGTGGTTTCCCATGCATGGTTCCCAGAAAAGCAGAGATCTCCCGACTCAACTTACACTTTAACAACACAAAGCACCAATCACAGATATCCACCCATAAAGAAAAACTTCCCACCTCCTTCTCTCATTCAAGAATTTCACTTCAATTATTCACATACAGAAAAATTCCCCACTGTCAACTATGAAGTAAACACAATGCTTAAAGAAAATGCTGAAAAATATCCTCAAACCATCAATTAAATCAAAGCATAATACATCATGTTCAATCCACATACTTCCACAGTTTGAATCAAATCAAGACTGGCGAGGACAAAACAAGACAAACAAACCAAAAGTCCCCCCCCACACAAGAGAAGAAGACAATGCCCTCATTTTGGTAATAAAAGAAGAGAGAAAAGGAGGCTTCACTGAGGGTACGGCAGCTCTAAGCGAGAAATCAGTCAAGCCGCATTATCCAACAACCTGAAACAAAAACACAAAGACAGAACAAAACAAAACAAAACAAATAAAGCAAAGGGAATGAACGAAATTACCAACTCATGGGTTGTCTTCCATGCAGCGCTTGTTTAACGTCATTAGCTTGACTGCGAAACCCTTAACCAAATTCTGACTGAAGCTTCACCTGTCTTCTCACCTGGATTATCACATCATCTATGGTTGCAGCTGATGGTCTCACTTTCGGGTGCTTAACAATACCCATTGCACGTGTTGCTCTTCACTTCTCCCGTATTTGAATGTCCAGCTCGACTTCCTCCTCACTTTGCAGGTCAGACAGAAAATCATACACTAGGTCATCCTCATTTTCCAGATTAGCCAAGAATTCGTGCACAATATCATCCTTATCCACCGAGTCAAATATCTTGATGTAGGAGCAATTTTGCACCAAAGGGTCAGGAGTTATTAACTTCTTACTAAACACTGAGAAAGTCACTAATCGCCCTGATCCCACCATACTCAAAGTTCCTGACCTGAAATCAATGCGAGTATTAGTTGTAGCCATAAAAGGCCTGCCTAGCAAAACAAGGTGACCATTCTCACTCCTTATCCCCTTGCCGGTCTCCAGCACAACAAAATTCACCAGAACTCTAATACCACTCACAGTTATCACAACATCCTCAACTATCCCATGAGGGTAACTAATAGAACCATAAGCTAATTCTATTGTCATGTCCGTATGATTCAATTCACAATTACCCAATTTCTCAAATATACTAAGAGGCATCAGGTTAATTGCTGCACCTAAATCTAGCATGCCTGATACATCGTCGCCAATACCTAAGTCCATGCTTATGATAAAACTACCTGGATCATGTTGCTTAAGTAGTAGCTGATGTGGTTCAACTGCATCTGGTGGTATAGGTTCATTTGGCAGCTGGGAAGCCTTGATTGCACTAACGGTTTTGCTCCTCCACTTCTCTGTGGTGTCCCTCTTGTTAACAATGTGTACCGATCTTTCTCTCTGTCTGCTTTGTAAAGTAACGGATCGGTCAAATTGGCGCTTGACCTTATGAGGCTTGATTTCCTCCTCCTTGAAATTTGGGACAACTTCTCTAATGATAGAGACAGCATGAGCCTGATGGGGCTATTGTCCTTGACTTGGTATCTTCCCAGTTTACTGCTGCTGCTGCTGCTGCATTTGATTCATAGTCCCAGATATTTGTCCCACAGCTGTTTCAAGACGCTTGATAGTGGCATCTTGAGCTTCCCTTGCTCGCTTGCTTCCTGCATGAAAGCGCTCAAACAGTCCTCCATGGAAGTCTTTTGAGGAGGCTAAAATTGTTGGGAGGTCTGCTGTTGCTGCGGATACCACTGCTGAAGAGGATACTGCTGAATAGGATGTTGGTGTTGGGAAGGGTGAAATTGATAATTATGTCCTAAGCCTTGTCCTTGATTCTGGTTTCTCCACCCAGAATTAGACTGATTCTGCCATCCCAAGTTTTGTTGTCGTTGATTCTGATTGACTCTTTGGCCTTGATCAAACTGCTGACGTGGAGGATACCCCTGTGCAGTATAGACTTCTGCTCCTCCTTCATAAGTCAGCTATCCCATTCTCTGGCACTCTTCATGATTGTGCCCTTGCTCCCCACAAATCCCACATGGCTCAACGAATATCTCTTGTCTAGTAGGTTTCTGTTGAGGTGGAGGAACACCCGACTTGCTCATCTTTAATTTTGCAGCTCTCTCATCATGCTGGCCAGCTGCTTTTTCATGTCCGGACTTTCAGCAACTGCACTCACTTCAACACGTCGTGTGCGGGTAGATTTCTGCTGTGAACTAGCTGCAAATGTTTCAAATATCTCCTGTAATTCATCAGCAGTTTTCACCGCAATGTTTCCGCCGGCGGTACTATCTACCATAAACTAAGTTGTTTGCACTAATCCATCATAGAAGAACTGCCACAACATTTCTGGTGCCATCTGGTGATGTGGACACTGCTGAAGCAACTCCCTGAATCTTTCCCAAGCCTTATGGAAGGGTTCATCTCTAGCTTGAGTAAAATTCATAATTTTTGTACGCACTTCCTGAGTCTTATGATTGGGATAGTACTTCAATATGAATTTCTCACACACAGCCGTCCATGTGGTGAGTGTAATACCCCGCTTTTTCATAAGTAATCTTAGTAAATAATTAAGATAATTATTTAGAATAATTAAAATGCGAGAACTTATAAAGAAAATAAGTTCATGCAATTAAAATTTTTCGGCAGTACTAATTTGCCGAATTCAAAGTTTCTAAGATTTATTCTCATTCCGGTTAATTCGAAATGAGATAATGAAGGTATCTATGATTACGTGCTTATATATTTGATATTATCTGAGAAGTATGTGTTAGTTTTGGAAGATTTGATTTCTCCGGAAATCATAAAATTTCTCCGGCAAATTATTTTAGTTCCGGATTTTATTTCCGAAAATTTCTTGAGAAAGCTTATATTAGGGTTTGAGAAACCCAAATAATTTTTATAAGTTCGAAAGCTTTTTAATTAAAGCTGTGATGATTGTTTATTGGATGTTTGATTAATTAATTAGAGAATTAATTAATCAATTAAAGTAAGATTTATATGCTTAATATTTAATAAATTAATTAAGCTAATTTTTAAAGCATAATATTCCTAAGAAATAAAGCTTGTCTTATAAGCTTTATTATTAATTTCTAATTAATTTAATCTAACAATATCTAAGAGAATAAATTATAAGATATTGTTAGTATTAAATTTAATTCATAATATCTTAATTTAGATATTATAATACTAAGTCAAATTACTAACTAATAAGGAAGTGACACCACACCTTATCCAAAATGCAATGATGATGAAGAGATTAGTCAAGATTAGCATGCTACATACGTGTGTTTAAGTTCAATGTATTTAGACTTAGCTATTAGTTAAGTGTGTTGCATCCATCTTCATCCTCATTTGCTCTCCCTCAAACTCTCGACACACACACGACAACACACACTCAATCACACACAATCTTCATTGAAGAAGCTTCACCAAGCTCAAGAAATCAAAGAAACTAGCATTCAAATTAATCAAGAAGGTTAGATCTTTCACTAATCAAGTTCTTAGTTCAAGATTGAGCATAAACATCCATCTTCTTTTTCAAAATTTATGAAAAATATGGAAAAATAAAGGCTTTTTAATTTTGATGCTTGATGATTAAATTGATGGATTATTTGAGCTTAGAAAATTATTTTAAGCATGTTTAATGTTGGAATTAATCAAAGATTCAAGATCCTTTTATTTATTTTGGAATTACCGAAAATTAATGAATAAATTAGGGATTTTTAATTGTTGAATTTCATGATCAAATTGATGATTTATATGAGTTCATGTGATGTATATAAACATGTTTAGTGATTGAATTTAGCTAGCTTGATCATTTGTTAATTAATTTAAAAAGGGCCGAAATTAAGGGCTAAAACTAAGAATATTTTATTTAATCTTACATGCTTGAATTGATGTTTAATTTGAGCTTATATGATGTTTTTGAACATGTTTATACATGAATTAAATGAGTTGAAACTCCCTGGCCTAATTTGTAAGAAATTCGAAATTAATGGTCTTGAAATTGAGAGTTTCTGGAGTTTAATTGCTAGCTTAAGTCAGCTGGATCCACTTGATTAACTGTTGGATCCGGCCCGGCTTGATTAACTCAATTTGGACCGTCAATTGGAATTACCAGTGAACTCAATCAATTTGGATTCACTCATTGGAATTACCCAATTTGAACTCGATCATTTGGATTTACTCGAATTTGGACTCGATCATTGGATTCTGTAATTGGACCCGATCATTTGGAATTATCAATTTGGACCCGATCATTGGATTTACGTTGGACCCGATCATTGGAATTACCATTGAACTCGATCATTTGGATTTACGTGACTCGATCAATTGGATTTACTCAATTTGGACCCGATCAGTGGATTAACTCGGTAGGTCCGGCCGGCTCGGTTTTCCGGCCGGCTCGGTTTTCCGGCCGGCTCGGTTTTCAGCTCAGTTTTTCCAGCCAGCTTAGTTTTTCAGCCAGCTCAGTTTTCCAGCTAGCTCAGTTCTCCAGATAACTCAGTGTTTCCAGCTAGCTTTGATTTTCCAGTCAGCTTGATTTATCCAGCTAATCTTTGCTCAACTTGTTTTCAGTTGTTTCTTCCGTAAACTCAAAAGTTAAAATGTTAGCTAATTTTTCCTAATGATACGTTAATGATGAGTTTAAGAATTAATGATACGTCATTAATGAGCTTACATGTCAAAGACATATATTGATAATATAATGTTAAGCTTAAATGTTATCAAAGAGCTTAAGCATTGTTGATATGCTAAAATAAATAAAGAAAGAGCTTAATGATTAATGAGATGCTTATATGAAGAAATGAAATGTATATTTTTTTTTATGATATGATGTTATGAATGATATGATAAGCTTAAGTGTTTAATGATGTAAATAGTATGAGTTTAAATGTTAATAAAGTGTTTATATGCTTAAGTATGAGATAAAATGATGAAATATGTGATTTTATGTTTCTAAGTGTTTCCTGATGTTGTGATCGATTAGTTATCGATTAAAGAGTTAAGTAAAGTAGAAAAAGTAATTAGAAAAGTTAAGTTTTACTTTGCCGTGAGAAAATCCTAGAAAGCCGAGTCGAAGTAGAGAATTCGTATTATGGCAGCGGCATCCCTCATTTGAATATTTAATTTTTCTCGCTCTTATGTTTAAATTTAATTATTAAATGAAGGAACGAGCGGGACTGAAAAGTGAGGGAAAAGCCGAGAAGTTAAAGTGTAGTTAAAGTAGCTTCAATTCAGGTGGGCTTTCTGAACTAAAGAAATAAAGAATGTGATATTATGATTATATATATGTGTGTGATGATTTTCAAAGTAATTGACTTGCCAATTTTTGAAGTTTTTGTATGATACCATCTACCAAAGAAAGATGAATTCGGTCCTACGTAATGTAGGATTTGTGTACACTATGTGGTAATCGGAAGCCTTCCTTTATGGTGGGACGATTACAAGTGTTTGAGAAGGAGGCCTACTTCTCAACACTCAAAAGTTATAGTAGATGTGGTACATACATGATAAGTATTTTGACTGCGCGGTCACTTATAATGAAAAGAAAAGGTTTGAGCATGCACAGGTTTGTTTATAAAAGTTACTTGTGCTACGCTTTATGGCAAGAATCAATCTATAGCTCTAAGTAGCAAATTTTCAATTATTTTGGCATGTGTCCACTGAGTACAAAAGTACTCAGCCCTGCATGTTATTTCTAAAATGTGCAGGCTAGCTTGGATGAAGATGGAGTGTGCTGGGCGGACTTTTGTTGTTGATCTCTTGAGACTTTGTTGATGTTGAGCAGGGTTATATGTCTTCATACATATAACCAAAGATATGTCATGTTGTTTTCCGCTGCAACACTCTGAATTTATTCAGTAATGTTGTCTTAGTGTGATGTTGAAGCTATGACTTGATAAACCTTGTTTCCGTTGCTAAACTCTGATACGAGATGGTGTTGTTTTTTGACCATCCTCAACTATTTTGATTTTAAACTTAAAGTATAAATTGTTATTGAGGTCGTTGAATTGATATTTGATTCGACTTGGTTTGACTTGAAAGTATGATTTATTGTTTGATGGGTTTTTGTTGGATAACTGGGTCGTTATCTTGTTCCTTGGTTAATCATAAATTGTGTACGTTGTGGGACCCACCGGCTTGGTTATCTTCATTCTAAGTCGGGCTGCGACAGAGTGGTATCAGAGCAGCTTGTCTGCTCTAAGTCTAAAATTTTTCTCTTGAGTCTAGTCTAGACTTGAATTCCTAGACTAGTTAAGTCTTAATCAACAAAAGTCCAGCACCTCATCTCATCCAGCAATGTCAGGTATGTATTAAAAGTTTTCTAAAGATTAAAAGTTTAAAGTTTGAAGATATATTGTAAAGTTTTGATGCCTTATGAAGAGTAAAGCCTAGATATTCCATTTACTCTTTTTGATGAGAAAGACGTTATTTTAAGTAAAGACTCGATTCGTGGAAGTCTTTGAAATTAGGAAATAATACGGGAGTAGCAATTTCACGCAAATCTCTAAAAGAACCTTGAATTTTCTTGAAGAGTTTGTAATCCCGTATGACAAGATTGTTGAACGTACGAGACAGAAGTTCCATGTGACTGACGGACTGTTATGTAGACCTGATCAACCCACATAGCTAGAAACTCAGTAATATGGGTCTTTCGCCTCCATAACGAAGTTAATTAATGAAATGAAGTGAGAAAGTAAAGAAGGAGAATTTTATGAAAATAAGTTAAAGTATGAAATAAGTTATGATTGATGTGTTAAATGTTTAAAGTTAAGTAAAGAAAGTTAAATTATTCCTGACAATTGTTTAATTGTTAAGGTTATAAGTCAAGTTAGCTTGTTGCTACTTTAATAATTAAGAAAAGTCCATGAAGCTAAGTGCTTTAATATTGATTGCCAAGCTGAGAAAAGTGTATGAAATTAAGTTACTTCGCTATTGCGTGATTATTAAGTTAAAGTTATGAAAGTGATGATGATGTAAATGTGTGTGTGTGAATATTTGATGCATAATATGACGTAGTTAGATCTGTAACGGAGTAGTAGTCCGTACCAGTAATGATATTTTTGTGTGATGTCCTAACATCACAGATGATCTAGGGATAGCTTTTGCTGTATATAAATCCTTTCTTTTGAAAAGACCTCTAAAAGGCAATTTTTCAAGTATATTGAGAAAAATGACCAAAGTAGTTATTTAAATTAAGTTGATATTTTCTTAAAGTATTATGAAAAGATATGATGAAGAATGAAGAAAAGGAAAGCATAAGTAAGAAAAGAAGTTATTTGAAGAAAAAAGGATTAAAGATGTTATTTAAATTAAGTTGATGCTTCCTTAAAGTGTAAGATGTGAAATTATGATGCTCTAAGAGAAAAGAGAAGTATGAGGAAAGATAAGTAAGATGATGAAGGAAGGAAGTAAAGGCTTTTATGAAAATGACAGAAGAAAATATTTCTTTATAAGTTAAAAGTTGAGTTATTAAGGAAAGTGAAATAATGAGATGAAAGTATAAAGAATGTTGTGAAAATAAATTAAGAATGATAGAAGTTAAAGTCAAATTATTAAAGACAGACAATTTATTCTGTCAATTTATAAGTCAAGTTATTCTGCTGCTATTTAAGACAATTTTATAAAGCCGAGTGCTTTATTAATGATTGCCTAATTAAGAAAAGATATAAAGCTGAGTGCTTTAATAACGATTAAGAAAAGTTATGAAGTTAAGTTATGTTACAATTATATGACTACTAAGTGAAGTTATGTAAGTGATTATATTATGATGTGATGTGAATTCTTGAATGTTAAGATCTACGATTTAAGAATTCGCTTGTGAAGTATTTGCTTATGCAATATAGAATAAGATAAAAAGGTGCTTAAATGCAAAGCTCGATAAGAATAAAGTTATTTTCGTGATAGTTTTATAGTATCTTAAAAAATTAGAATGCCAAAGAAGAAATAGAGTAGAGGATGAAGTAGAAGAAGAGCAGCGAGATCCTACCCTACCTCCTCAGCCTGAGAGGAGAATCGAAGAATTATTTCTTCGACAAAAACCCCCGACCTTCGACGGAAGAGGAAATCCGTCAGAAGTGGAAGAATGAATTTGTGCTTTAGAGCGAATCTTTAGATGTGATGATAGTGAGTGTCTCGCATGTATATCGTATCAGCTGAAAGGATCTGCAGACTTTTGGTGGGAAGCTCGTCAAAAGACTTATACCCCCGAGCAGCTTGAAAATCTCACTTGGGAGCAATTTAAGAAAGCTCTCTTTGAGAAATACGTTCCCAAGAAGTTATCGTAAAAAAAAAAATGAGTTTGTAAATTTCAAGCAAGGAAAGAAGACGGTGTCAGAGTACGACCGTGAATTTTGTGATTTAGCTTGTTACGCTCCGATAAAGTTGTTTCAGACGAGAAGATGTCCGAGCTTTTTCATGCCGGACTTAGTCAAGAAATAAAAGTGGTCTTAGCAAGTCAGAGTGCTATGATCTACACTGAAGCTTTGAACAAAGCTTTGGATGTGGAATTGCTATGCAACTAGAATAATCAGTTTAGATTCTAGCACCTCCCCCGATTCAATTTTCATGCGGCTGTTAAACCGCAATCCTCTCTTCCAAGTCAAATTCAAAAAGGAAAGAGGAAATGGAATGCTGATAATTAACCTAGCAAGAACCTATGGCATAGGTAGAGTCAGCAAACAATTGACTCAAGAAAAATATAGACCTCCTGTGGTTGGTCACGGTTGCTCGTCTCAAAGACAACAAGGAATTTCTGCATGCTCTAAGTGCGGAAAAATGCACCAAGGAATTCGCAAAACAGGAAGTAACATCTGCTATGCATATGGACAACCAGGGCATTATTATTATCAGTGCTCAAATAGGCAGCAAGGGGCTGGAGGAGAAAATCTAATCAGTATCAGCCTCCACATTTAAAAGCCATTGAAGGAGTCCCATAGATGCAGTAGCATCAACGTCAAATTCCTCGGCCTCAGCAGCAGAAGCTGAAGCAACAAACACCGCAGCAAGAGCAGCAGCATCACCAGAGAGTTTTTGCTCTTGAGCAGAAAGCGAGTGTCAAAGATCAGAGCAATCTGGCAGGTATGGGTCAGATAAATGATGTACCTGTTATAAACCTTTTCGATACTGGTGCATCACATTCTTTTATATCAAATGCATGCGTAGATACTCTGGGCTTTAAAATAGAGAGAGATAGCCAGAACTTAAGAGTATCGATCCCGGTAGGTAAAACTACCCCAGTCATGCATGTTTGCCCTAATCTAGAATTTGAATTTGGATTCCTTAAGATGTCAGTTAAAACCCTAAATCTATTTCAAATGTGGGACGTAGACATCATTTTGGGAATGTATTAGTAAGTGAAAAAGAGTAAATTTCGTGTGTTGATGCCGTTCAAGAGTCTACTGCTGTCCATCGAGAGAGAATGTGAGAATATGTTTAAAAAAAAAAAAAAGTCTTACTGAGTGCATTTAAAATCACGCAAGAAAGCGCTACTAATTGATGTCCACCGTCGGCTGGTTTCCAATGCTGGTTGGACCTATTTTAGAGAACGGCAAGCCAGCGCCGGCTGACAGCCAGCGATCGCTAGCTGCCTCTTCAGCGAAGCGATCCAACGACCGTTGGAGTCTAGTGACCGTTGGCTGCCAGTTTCCAGCGCCGGATGGAATTTCAGCGGTCACTAGTTGGGTGATGCCAACCGTTCTCCTCCGCGCTTTTCCATGTCTGACACCTGTTGGTATTTTTCTCTGCTAAACAGTTTCTTTTGCAACACTTTTCAATTTGAAACTCGAGAAATTGAGAAACATAAACTTCACCGACGCAAATAACGACTAAGTAGTTGGTTAACTGAGAACTTTGCCATCATTTGGTGTAAGCAAAGATAGATTTCTTTTCATATCCCGTGAAAAGAGTCAACTTTATTCTTCGGAAAAGAGAGAAGCAAGAGAGGAATGCTGATTATTTCGGCAATTCAAGCAAGAAGATTGTTGAGAAGAAAAGATGTGCAAGTATAACTTGTTTACCTCAACAAAGATGAAAACCAAGAGAAGAAAATCGATGACGTAGCTGTAGTCCGAGAATTCAAGGATGTATTTCCTGAAGTTTTGCCAGGATTACCCCAGGCAGGCAATTGGAGTTTACCATTGACCTTGAATCTGGTTCAGCTTCAATATCAAAGGCGCCATATAGAATGACCCCAAAAGAATTTCAGGAACTAAAGATCCAGCTACAAGAATTGTTTGATCTTGGTTTTATCAGGCTTAGTGTTTTCCCGTGGGGAGCACCAATTTTATTTGTCAAAAAGAAAGATGGTAGTCTAAGAATAGGTATAGACTATCGAAAGCTAAACAAATTGACATTGAAGAATAAGTATCATTTGCCAAGGATAGATGATCTGTTCGATCAGCTCAGAGAAGCCAGTGTTTTCTTAAAGATTGATTTAAAATCTGGCTATCATCAGTTGAAGATTCGTCAAGAAGACATTCCAAAAACTGCCTTTCGAACGAGATATGGCTACTACAAGTTTGTAGTAATGTCGTTTGGATTGATAAATGCTCCGGCAATATTCATGAATCTCATGAATTGAGTTTTTCATAAATTTTTGGATAGGTTTGTCATAGTCTTTATTGATGACATTCTTGTGTATTCAAGAAATGAGCAGGAGCATGAAGAACATCTAAAGATTGTTCTAGAAAAGCTGAGATCAGAAAAGTTATATGCCAAATTCAGCAAGTGTGAATTTTGGCTAAAAGAAATAAATTTCCTCAGTCATGTTGTTTCTTCCGAAGGAATTAAAGTAGACAATTCTAAAGTTCAAGCAATTCAAGAACGAAGATCTCCAAAGTCACCCTATGAGAATCGTAGTTTCTTGGGTCTAGTAGGTTACTATCGGAGATTCATTGAACGATTCTCTAAGATAGCAAGGCCAATGACCCAACTTCTCAAGAAAGAATTGAAGTTTAAATGGTCTCCTGAATGCGAAGAAAGTTTCCAAGAGCTTAAAAGAAAGCTAACCAACGCTCCAGTTTTAGCAGTGCCAGAAGCAGACAAAGATTTTACCGTTTATACGAATGCATCAAGGAATGGATTGAGTTGTGTCTTGATGCAAGATGGCAGAGTTATTGCGTATGCATCATGACAACTTAGACCTCATGAAGAGAATTACCCAACCCATGATTTAGAGCTAGCAGCAGTTGTGCATGCTTTAAAAATTTAGAGACATTATCTTTATGGAGCCAAGTATGAGAACTTTTTGGATCATAAGAGCCTCAAATACTTTTTGAGTAAAAAGAGTTGAATATGAGGCAAAGAAGATGACTCGAATTAGTAAAGGACTACGATTGCAAAATTTCCTATCACCCAGGAAAAGCAAACGTAGTAGCTGATGCTCTAAACAGAAAGAGCAGAACCGAGTTAGGATTTCTGCTTACTCAAGAAAAAGAACTTATTAAAAAGTTTTGGAAAGCTAAAAATAGAAGTGGTTTTATAACCACAATTTACAGAGCAATTAATTACAGCTTTGGAAATAACTCCAGATTTAAAAATGAGAATTTCAGATGCTCAAAGAAAAGATGAAAAGTTAGAGAATTTGCAACTTAAGATTCATAAAGGAAAAGGGAAAATTTTTGCGAAGTTGGAGATAATACTCTCCTATTTAAAGAAAGGATTTGTGTTCCAGATAAAGAAGAATTAAGAGCTGAGATCATGAGAGAAGCTCATGAAACGTCTTATACAGCTCATCCTGGAAACACCAAAAATGTATCAAGACTTGAAACAGAAATTTTGGTGGGAATGAATGAAGTGAGATATAGCTTCGTTTGTAGAGCGATGTTTAGCCTGTCAGCAAGTTAAGGCTTTACATTAATGGCCTTATGGAAAATTCCAGCCGTTAGAAATTTCGGAATGGAAATGGGGTGGTACCACTATAGACTTTGTAACTAGGTTACCTAAGTCTAAGAAGGGAAATACAGAAATATGGGTAATAATGGACAGATTGGCGAAATCTGCTCATTTCATGCCAATTCCCGAAAAATATGGATCGGATAAGTTAGCTCAGCTGTATGTCAAATAAATAGTGCGATTGCACGGCATGCCCAGATTGATCACTTCAGATCAAAATTCAAAGTTTACCTCCTATTTTTGGAGAAGTTTACAAAGTAAGATGGGTACCAATTTAAATTTCAACACTGCTTTTCATCCTCAGACGGATGGTCAGTCCGAGAGGATAATTAAAATCTTAGAAGATATGCTCAGAACTGTTGTATTAGATCGAGGTAACTAATGAGAGGAAGTTTTATCTCTCGTTGAGTTTGCATACAATAACAGTTATCAAATGACAATTGACATGGCACCCTATGAAACTCTTTAAAGAAGAAAATATAGGTCTTCGCTTTATTGGGATGAAATAAGTGAAAGAAAAGTTTTAGGGCCGATGCTATAGAAGAAATAATCAAGATTGTTTGCCAAATTAAGCATCGAATTAAAGAAGCGCAAGATTGTCAAAAATCTTATGCAGATTCTCGAATATCCGAATTAAAATTTGAAGTAGGACATAAAGTGTTTATAAAAGTTTCGCCTTCGAGAAGAATTTATAGTTTTGGCGTAAAAGGAAAGCTTAAGCCATGTTGCATAGAACCGTATGAAATCCTGGAAAGGATTGGTCAAGTAGCATATAAACTGGCATTACCGCCAAGCTTTGAGAATTCGCATAACGTATTCCATGTATCCCAGTTGCGTCAATACATGTTCGATCCTGAGTATGTTATTTGACAAGAAGAAGTGGTTTCAAAACCAGACCTCAGTTATGAGGAGAAACCAGAAGCGATCTTAAATCGAAAGGTCCATCAGTTAAGAAATAAATTGATCGCCTCAGTAAAAGTTAAATGGAGACATCACGGGCTAGAGAAAGCTACGTAAAAGCTCGAAAATAAAATGAAAGAGAAGTATCCCGAGCTTTTCCTTTGAGGTAAGCAAATTTCGGGACGAAATTTATTTTTAGGGGGAGAGAATGTAATACCCCGCTTTTTCATAACTAATCTTAGTAAATAATTAAGATAATTATTTAGAATAATTAAAATGCGAGAACTTATAAAGAAAATAAGTTCATGCAATTAAAATTTTTCGGCAGTACTAATTTGCCGAATTCAAAGTTTCTAAGATTTATTCTCATTCCGGTCAATTCGAAATGAGATAATGAAGGTATCTATGATTACGTGCTTATATATTTGATATTATCTGAGAAGTATGTGTTAGTTTTGGAAGATTTGATTTCTCCGGAAATCATAAAATTTCTCCGGCAAATTATTTTAGTTCCGGATTTTATTTCCGAAAATTTCTTGAGAAAGCTTATATTAGGGTTTGAGAAACCCAAATAATTTTTATAAGTTCGAAAGCATTTTAATTAAAGCTGTGATGATTGTTTATTGGATGTTTGATTAATTAATTAGAGAATTAATTAATCAATTAAAGTAAGATTTATATGCTTAATGTTTAATAAATTAATTAAGCTAATTTTTAAAGCATAATATTCCTAAGAAATAAAGCTTGTCTTATAAGCTTTATTATTAATTTCTAATTAATTTAATCTAACAATATCTAAGAGAATAAATTATAAGATATTGTTAGTATTAAATTTAATTCATAATATTTTAATTTAGATATTATAATACTAAGTCAAATTACTAACTAATAAGGAAGTGACACCACACCTTATCCAAAATGCAATGATGATGAAGAGATTAGTCAAGATTAGCATGCTACATACGTGTGTTTAAGTTCAATGTATTTAGACTTAGCTATTAGTTAAGTGTGTTGCATCCATCTTCATCCTCATTTGCTCTCCCTCAAACTCTCGACACACACACGACAACACACACTCAATCACACACAATCTTCATTGAAGAAGCTTCACCAAGCTCAAGAAATCAAAGAAACTAGCATTCAAATTAATCAAGAAGGTTAGATCTTTCACTAATCAAGTTCTTAGTTCAAGATTGAGCATAAACATCCATCTTCTTTTTCAAAATTTATGAAAAATATGGAAAAATAAAGGCTTTTTAATTTTGATGCTTGATGATTAAATTGATGGATTATTTGAGCTTAGAAAATTATTTTAAGCATGTTTAATGTTGGAATTAATCAAAGATTCAAGACCCTTTTATTTATTTTGGAATTACCGAAAATTAATGAATAAATTAGGGATTTTTGATTGTTGAATTTCATGATCAAATTGATGATTTATATGAGTTCATGTGATGTATATAAACATGTTTAGTGATTGAATTTAGCTAGCTTGATCATTTGTTAATTAATTTAAAAAGGGCCGAAATTAAGGGCTAAAACTAAGAATATTTTATTTAATCTTACATGCTTGAATTGATGTTTAATTTGAGCTTATATGATGTTTTTGAACATGTTTATACATGAATTAAATGAGTTGAAACTCCCTGGCCTAATTTGTAAGAAATTCGAAATTAATGGTCTTGAAATTGAGAGTTTCTGGAGTTTAATTGCTAGCTTAAGTCAGCTGGATCCAGCCAGCTTGATTAACACAGCTGGATCCAGCCAGCTTGATTAACTCAGCTGGACCCAGTCAGCTGGAATTACCCAGCTGAACTCAGTCAGCTGGATTCACTCAGCTGGAATTACCCAGCTGAACTCAGTCAGCTGGATTTACTCAGCTGGACTCGATCATTGGATTCTGTAATTTGGACCCGATCATTGGAATTACCAATTTGGACCCGATCCATTGGATTCTGTAGTGGACCCGATCATTGGAATTACAGTTGAACTCGATCATTGGATTTACCAGTGACTCGATTGGATTTACTTTGGACCCAGTGAGTTGGATTAACTTTGGGTCCGGACTCGATTTTGGCCGGCTCGGTTTTCCGACTCAGGTTTTTCCGGCCATTCAGTTTTTCCGGCCCGGCTTAGTTTTTCACTCAGTTTTCCAGCTAGCTCAGTTCTCCAGATAACTCAGTTTTTCCAGCTAGCTTTGATTTTCCAGTCAGCTTGATTTATCCAGCTGATCTTTGCTCAACTTGTTTTCAGTTGTTTCTTCCGTAAACTCAAAAGTTAAAATGTTAGCTAATTTTTCCTAATGATACGTTAATGATGAGTTTAAGAATTAATGATACGTCATTAATGAGCTTACATGTCAAAGACATATATTGATAATATAATGTTAAGCTTAAATGTTATCAAAGAGCTTAAGCATTGTTGATATGCTAAAATAAATAAAGAAAGAGCTTAATGATTAATGAGATGCTTATATGAAGAAATGAAATGTTTATTTTTTTTTATGATATGATGTTATGAATGATATGATAAGCTTAAGTGTTTAATGATGTAAATAGTATGAGTTTAAATGTTAATAAAGTGTTTATATGCTTAAGTATGAGATTAAATGATGAAATATGTGATTTTATGTTTCTAAGTGTTTCCTGATGTTGTGATCGATTAGTTATCGATTAAAGAGTTAAGTAAAGTAGAAAAAGTAATTAGAAAAGTTAAGTTTTACTTTGCCGTGAGAAAATCCTAGAAAGCCGAGTCGAAGTAGAGAATTCGTATTATGGCAGCGGCATCCCTCATTTGAATATTTAATTTTTCTCGTTCTTATATTTAAATTTAATTATTAAATGAAAGAACGAGCGGGACTGAAAAGTGAGGGAAAAGCCGAGAAGTTAAAGTGTAGTTAAAGTAGCTTCAATTCAGGTGGGCTTTCTGAACTAAAGAAATAAAGAATGTGATATTATGATTATATATATGTGTGTGATGATTTTCAAAGTGATTGACTTGCCAATTTTTGAAGTTTTTGTATGATACCATCTACCAAAGAAAGACGAATTCGGTCCTACGTAATGTAGGATTTGTGTACACTATGTGGTAATCGGGAGCCTTCCTTTATGGTGGGACGATTACAAGTGTTTGAGAAGGAGGCCTACTTCTCAACACTCAAAAGTTATAGTAGATGTGGTACATACATGATAAGTATTTTGACTGCGCGGTCACTTATAATGAAAAGAAAAGGTTTGAGCATGCACAGGTTTGTTTATAAAAGTTACTTGTGCTACGCTTTATGGCAAGAATCAATCTATAGCTCTAAGTAGCAAATTTTCAATTATTTTGGCATGTGTCCACTGAGTACAAAAGTACTCAGCCCTGCATGTTATTTCTAAAATGTGCAGGCTAGCTTGGATGAAGATGGAGTGTGCTGGGCGGACTTTTGTTGTTGATCTCTTGAGACTTTGTTGATGTTGAGCAGGGTTATATGTCTTCATACATATAACCAAAGATATGTCATGTTGTTTTCCGCTGCAACACTCTGAATTTATTCAGTAATGTTGTCTTAGTGTGATGTTGAAGCTATGACTTGATAAACCTTGTTTCCGTTGCTAAACTCTGATACGAGATGGTGTTTTTTTTTTACCATCCTCAACTATTTTGATTTTAAACTTAAAGTATAAATTGTTATTGAGGTCGTTGAATTGATATTTGATTCGACTTGGTTTGACTTGAAAGTATGATTTATTGTTTGATGGGTTTTTGTTGGATAACTGGGTCGTTATCTTGTTCCTTGGTTAATCATAAATTGTGTACGTCGTGGGACCCACCGGCTTGGTTATCTTCATTCTAAGTCGGGCTGCGACAGTGAGCAAGTTAGGTGGGAGTGCTAAGTACCATGTTTTAGCCTTGTCCTTCAATGTATATGGGAAGCATTTCAATTTTAGCTGGTCCTCAGCCAGAGCCAGCAAAGGAAAAGATTGAACCGTCGTGCAAAACTCTCGAACAAATTGCAGAGCATCTTTATTATCCATCCCGTGATAAGAGGGTAGCAAATTCAGATGATTTTGCTTCAAATCATAATTCCTGACTTCAGTGGGCAGCACTATAGCAGAAGCAGTGGTTCCAAATGTTGGCCTGGCGAAATCACCCATGTATCTAGGGTTGTTAGCCATTTCTGCCAAAATAATAGTCTCGTCTGGGAAATAACCCTCGGGTTCTTCTGACTGTGCAAAAACTTTTTCTTCAAAACAAGGTTCGGCAACCTCGTTAAACCTGGACTCGGCTTCTTCCCGCAAACTATGTAGAATCTTGCGCGGTTGGTCGATGTTGTCAAAATAAGGTGTCAAGTTCTTTTTCAAGCTTCTGCGACCTTGCATACACAACACTCAACAAACCGATTATGCGTACCGGAGGAAAGAGAAATAACAGAGTACCAAAAGAATAAAAGAAATAAACATAAAAAAATACTCAAATATAAAGCAACACAAATAATCCTAAAGTCGCTCGCAATTAAATGAGATCACTGTAGATTAAGCAAGCCAACCTAAGTCGTCTCTCAAGGAAAACTTAACAGGGAAATTACTTGTATTGCGTACAAGAAAGCAGTAAATAAAGTCGGGGTCGTTCACTACTCTAATTCTAGAGTTATTAACTAGGTGAAAAGAGAAATCTAACATGAATTAAACCCTAGGCAAGGATTGAAATCTAATCTAACAAAAGTATTAATCCTTTCTAATCCTAACATTAATTCAATTAAGCAATCTACCGGAGAAATTATAAAGCATAAGAAAAGAACAGAAAACAAAAACTCACAATCATAAATGAAATTGACGATAAACTGGAATTGAATATGAGAATTTGCAATGACTGTAGTCTCCAATCCGAAATGAAATTACAATAATTAAATTACTAACTAGAAATCTCCGATAGAAACTAGCATAGGAACCCTAAAAGAAACTCTGAAAAATAAAGAGAAAATGGCGTTTGGAACCGTGATCCATTTCTGAAAACCCTCGCTCGCTATTTATACATGTGTTGAATTAATTACGCTCAGCGGTCCCCTAGAGTGAGCGACCGCTGACTTCTTGCCCTGTATTGGCTTTAGGCGTTGGACTCAGCGGACACTGGGGTTGAGGGACCGCTGACTTCTCGCCCTGTACTGGACATGGGCAAAAAATCTTGGACTCAGCGGTCTCCTAAAGTGAGGGACCGCTGAGTTTCATTTCTCCACAAATCACAGCCGTCCTCTAAGATGAGGGACGGCTGAGTTTCACCTCTCAACAAATAACAGCCATCCCCTAAGGTGAGGGACGGCTGAGTTTCATCTCTCAACAAATCACAGCCGTCCCCTAAGGTGAGGGACGACTGAGTTTCACTTCTCCACAGCGGCGGATGTTGAACGAACTGTGGTTGTCTTCTTTATTCTCGAGCAAAATCTACATTTTCAACTCGATGGCTTGACGCAACATTATTAGTGCATTTTAACTTCAAAACAATGTGAAATCTAGCAAATGACATTGAAAATGCGCACGCAAAATATCCAAAAATGCAACCAAAACCTAACACAACAACAACTAAGGGATGTGGGAAACTCTAGCCAAGCTGTGTGAAGGCTCAGAGGAAATTCAAGAAAACAAATTCTCAGTTGCATGCCAGAAATTTGAAAATTTCAAGCATCTCCCCTATGAGTCCATCGAGCAAATGGAGCTCAGATTTTCCAACCTCGTCATCGAAATTGAGACGATCCGAATCGGGAAATACACAGTTCGTGATAAAAACTTGAAAGTTCTTTCAGCTCTCTCCTTAGATTGGTGTACACACAAGGAGGTCCATCAAAGCAGAACTGATCTTGGCAGCATGGAGACGGAAAAATTGTTCTCTATCTGGAAAGCCAACGAATTTGATCCGGGAATCACAAACGGAGAATCATCCAGCCGGATATATCAAACGGAGCTAACTTCCAAAACAAAGGAGACACCTCTCAGAGATGAATCAAGAAGAGTAGCTCAATCAGCTCATACTGAAAAAGTCAGAAAGGAGTTCAAAATCATGAGCAAAGAAGAATTGCACAAAGAAGTTGCCATGCTTGTACGAAGCATCAATAGGCTGGATCACAGCAAGGGAAGGTACAAGAAGATTGTGAAGGTTCATCACGATAAGCAACTCTACCTAAGGAGAAACCTAGCTGAGTCATCCTCTCGGAGAAAGGATAAAAGGTTCAACACGAGCAAAATGGATGATGATCAAGTCTCCTTCTCCGACTCAGATGAAGATGATCGTTTCGATTAAGATGTCTGGGACATCTTACGGACTCAGCTGATGAAGAAAATGCTTATCCAGTTAGCTGACTGGGATCATCTATAAAATAAAGACAGTTGGATACAAAACTGAAATCTCAGCCAGTCATATAGCTGAGTACATTGGTCTCATGAGAAGAATCGAGAAGCAGCAGATGAATCAGCTGGATCTGGGATAGCTGTCTACCTGCCATACAAACTGAGACCTCATCAAAGAAATGAGCCAGAGTAGGATGCAGCTGAAGAAAAGGGCCACCTACTATCAAATCAAGGAGGGACTCCACATAGCTGAAAATAGTCAGCAAAATCAAGTAGAGTACCCAGCAGGATGCACTCACCACGACAGACCCAGCTAGAATCTCCAGCTGAGGGGAAACCTCATCTAGCGGAGCAATCAAGCTAATTCTCTCATCCAGCTTTTTGACGTGAAAGCATCCAAGAGAATTCTCAACTTCTGAAGGACAACATTGTTGGGAAAATTCACACAGAAGTACAACAAATCGAAATCTAAATCAAAAAGCTGTGTGGATTGCTTGGACTGCTTAAATCGGATGAAGGAACATCCAACTGAGGGGGAACAAACTCAGCTGGATCTCAAAGCTCAGTTCATAAGAATCATCCAGCTGAGGGAGAATGAAGCTCAACTAGACATTAGTAGCAGAAATCAAAAGAACTCAGCTGAAGAAAAATTAAGCTAATTGCCCAGTACTTAGCTGAGGGGGAACTCAGTCATGCAAAGAAAAAGACAACGGTGGTATCAGCTGGCTACAATGACCAGCTGACCGGTTTGCTTCTCATTGCATTTATTTCTCTAAGGAACATGCTATTTATGTCCAAATATTTGAATTCTTAATTTTTGCGGACATATATTCTTTAGTTAAATTGCTTGATAAGTTTCCTCTCTCATCGCATTAATTGTAAAGTCTGCAAAAGTACTGTAGCACGGCAGGATCGAGGTAGAAGTTCAAACATTTGAACTGCCTCACGCGAGATTGAAATACACTCGTTGTATACACGTCAACAGACGTGATGAGTGAATCGCTCCCAGTCATTGATCTGAATATCAGGTGCTTCAATCACAACCGTTTATCTCAAAATCTCTATCTATTTTCTACAATCCCCTCGCACGATCAAAACTAACAGATTGCAGAGATGGCACCCAAGAAATCAACCACAGGGATGAACCAGTTTGAAGCTCTAATGACAAAGCTTTCACTTGAGAGTGTTCTGTCCACCTCCAACCTCCATATTTCTGATCTCAAAGAGATGGTGGATCTAGTTGCAGACTCCAGCCTCTTGCTCTGGGCAACCACCATGCCCAAGCTCATGCTGAAGAAAGATGCTGCCCAATTTTTCCTCAACATCATTGACGAAGATGGATTCTACTCATCTTCATTCGATATGATCATCAAAGGCGCTGATGGAAAGTTTGATTCTGCAACCGTCAACATCAAGTTGAACAGAATGCTACGAAAGGTGTTCAAGCTACCGAGTGATGGAGATTTCATTCCAGACGATTACAGCCGTGAGGAAGTGGAGGAATTCCTCTGTCAAGATGATGGAGCTGCATCCAAGCTGTCCAAATACCACAAGGTGTATCCTTTGATCGTTCAAAGTGGGCCAATTACAAGGGCTAGAGCTAAGAGAATAAAGGAGTCCATGATGCTTTTAATTGTTGAAATAAAATCCCAAGTCCAAGACCCTTCTACATTGGGCCAAATGGTGAATATTATTCAAGTTGATGGGCTTGATCCTACTTGAAGTATGACTCATCACACATCAGATTTTTGGAGGCCCAAATTGAAGAATTTAAGTAGTAATTTTCGTTCATGAAGAAGGGTCTAAAATAAAGAGTCATTTTAAGTTACTTTATTGTATTTAATAAGTGGCTTTTGGAGTCCAAGAGTCATGCTTAGTGCTTAGGAGTTACAATTGTGTTATTATGAGTCAATTTAAGAGTCTTAAGTAGTGGTAAGTGTGTGAGGCTCTCAAAAGTCCTTTGGAGCCTATAAATAGACTTCTAATCAATGTATTTGGAACACCTATGATTATAAACGAAAATTGCATTTACTCTTGTGAGTTGAATTCTCTTTGTTGAGTATTTCACTTGTTTTAGAACTTGTCAAGACTATTGAGCAAGGTCTTGTGGCGTTCAACCATACAGAGGTTCTTGGCTGATTATATAGCCATCGGGTCGAGGTTTCTACGCTCGTGGAGTGATCAAACTGGATTCTCGATCTAGGGTGACTGCTGCCTAAGTCTTATACGTGGGTTTCTTGGATCTTTTATCCAACGGGTCCTTCGTCCGTATCATTTGGTAATCAGAGCAATCTGGTATAGATCTGAACCTTTATATTTTAATTCTATCCAACTTCTCTATATTGTATTTTCATTGTTCTTAGTTGCTGCAAAAAAAAGTAAAAAAAAAAAACATTGTTTCTATTTCTAATTCCAAGTTTCAACCAAAAGATCCACATCTAAGGACTGAAGTTTGGTTAGTGCTACTACTCTTGTTCTTATCTTGATTTGTTCTATTTCATTTGAATTCCTACAAGTGAGAATTGAGTGGTAAAAGGCATTGAGTTGTGAGATTATTTGAGGGGAGGTAAAAACCTACGAGCGATACACGAGTGTTTTGTGAGGTTCATTTTGTGTGATACATGAGTGAATTGTGAGGACATGGACGACACTACTTACAATCAAAACCAAACTGAATTTATGTTGCAAGCTATGCAACAACAATTTGCTAGATTTGGAAATATTTTGGAAACTATGACAGATCGGTTGGAAAATTTGGTGCTACAAGCACCACGAAGGAATCATGATGAAAGAGAGAGTGAAGAGGAGGAAGATACAGAATCCACACATCAAGTTCCAAGGCATGGTAGGAGGAGAAGGCATCGAAATGATGTTGATCATGATTTGGGAAGCATAAAATTGAACATTCCAACTTTCCAAGGAAGGAGTGATCCCGAAGCTTATTTGGAATGGGAACGAAAGGTGGAACTCATCTTTGAGTGTCACAACTATTCCGAGGAGAAAAAGGTAAAACTTGCTGCAATTGAATTCACGGACTATGCTATAGTTTGGTGGGATCAATTGACAACTAATCGAAGGCGCTATGGAGAGAGACCAATTTCTACTTGGGAGGAAATGAAGTCTATAATGCGTAAGAGATTTGTACCTTCTCATTATTTTCGTGATTTGTATCAAAAATTACAATGTATGAATCAAGGTACTAAATCTGTTGATGAGTACTACAAAGAGATGGAGATTGCCATGATTAGGGCAAATGTTGATGAAGATAGAGAAGCAACAATGGCTCGATTTCTATGCGGGCTGAATCGGGAGATTGCCAATATTGTTGATCTTCAACACTATGTGGAGCTTGAAGATATGGTTCATATGGCCATGAAAGTGGAGCGGCAATTGAAGAAGAAGGGAACCTTTCAAAAGAGTTTCCCAACTAGTTCTCAATCATCGAAGCCAAAGTAGTGGACATCTTCTAAATCAACTTTTGGGGCTGTTTCTAAACCTCAAACTCAGATGTCAAAGTCAGAATCCAATGATGTTGATAAGGGTAAAGGTACATGTACTTCTACTTCTACTAGAAATAGAGATATCAAATGTTTTCGTTGTCAAGGTATTGGACACATTGCATCTCAATGTCCAAACAAAAGGGTGATGGTTGTGAGACCTAATGGAGAGATTGAATCTGAAAGTGAACGTGAAGATAATGGTGGAGATGAACAACTGGAGGAGATTGCACCTGAACATGGAGAGCTTTTGGTGGTTCGAAGAACTCTAAATTTGCAAAGCAAGAATGATGATCAACTTAGAAAGAACATCTTCCACACAAGATGTTTGGTCCAAGGTAAAGTTTGCATGTTGATTATTGATGGTGGGAGTTGTACTAACATTGCAAGTTCAGAAATGGTGGAGAAATTGAGTTTAGCTACCCAAAAGTATCCTCAACCATACAAGCTTCAATGGCTGAACGAATGTGGTGAAATTCGTGTGACTAAACAAGTTCTAATTTCATTCTCCATTGTTAACTATAAAGATGATGTACTTTGTGATGTGGTACCAATGCATGCTAGTCACATTCTCTTGGGCAGGCCATGGCAATTTGATGGAAGGGTGATTTATGATGGTTTTCAAAATCGTTATACCTTCAAGCACAATAACAAATCTGTCATGCTTGTTTCGTTGACTCCACAACAAGTTCAAGAAGATCAAGTCAAGATGTCTCAAGCAAGGAGAGCTAGAGAGATTGAGCAAAATAAAAGTGAGGGAACTGATACACAATTAAGAGACAAAAAGAGTGGAGAGAAAACAAGATAGGGAAAGGAGAAACAGAACTTCTATGTGAGGACAAAGGAAATGAAGAGAGCAATAGTCGAAGAAAAAAATATGTTGATCTTGGTGTACAAAGAGTCTTTCTTTAACACTAACGAATTAACCCCATCTTTGCCTAGTACTTTTGTGTCTATTTTGCAGGAGTTTGAAGATGTATTCGCGGAGGAAGAACCAAGTGGATTACCTCCTTTAAGAGGTATTGAGCATCAAATTGACTTTGTTCCCGGAGCTGTACTTCCAAATCGACCAGCATACCGAGCTAATCCCGAAGAGACCAAGGAGATCCAAAGGCAAGTGGAAGAGTTGATGGAGAAAGGAAAAATTTGTAAGAGTATGAGTCCATGTGCTGTACCTGTGATTGTTGTATCCAAGAAAGATGGATCATAGAGGATGTGCACGGATTCTCGAGCAATTAACAAGATCACGGTAAAGTATCGCTATCCTATTCTTAGGTTAGATGATATGCTTGATGAGTTACATGGGGCTGTTGTGTTTACTAAGATTGATCTGAAAAGTGGTTATCATCAAATTCGAATTCGAGTAGGAGATGAATGGAAAACTGCTTTTAAAACAAAATATGGTCTTTATGAGTGGTTAGTAATGCCTTTTGGTTTAACTAATGCACCTAGTACATTCATGAGATTGATGCACCATATTTTGCGAAGTTTCATTGGGAAATTTGTGGTTGTGTACTTTGATGATATTTTGATCTATAGCAAAAATGTGGAAGAACATCTTGTTCAAGTACGTGCTGTTTTAGACACCTTAAGAAATGAATCATTGTATATTAATCTTAAGAAGTGTTCTTTTTGCATGGATAAAGTTGTTTTCCTCGGTTTTGTTGTAAGTGCTAATGGTATTGAAATGGAAAAGAAGAAAGTGAGTGCTATCTTAGATTGGCCAATTCCACAAACCATTGCTCAAGTAAGAAGTTTTCATGGTCTTGCAAGTTTTTATTGGAGGTTTGTTAAGGATTTTAGCACAATTGCTGCACCTTTGAATGAGATTGTGAAAAAAGATGTTGGTTTACATTGGGGAGAGAAACAAGAACATGTTTTTAATCTCCTTAAAGAGAAACTAACTAGTGCTCCTATTCTTGCTTTGCCTAACTTTGATAGAACTTTTGAGCTTGAATGTGATGCATCCGGAGTGGGTGTAGGAGCTATTTTGTTGCAGGATGGAAAGCCAATTGCTTATTTTAGTGAAAAGTTGAAAGGAGCTCAATTGAATTATCCAACCTACGACAAGAGATTGTATGCTTTGGTGAGAGCTTTGGAGACGTGGCAGCATTACTTGTGGCCTAGAGAGTTTGTCATTCACATAGATCATGAATCTCTCAAATACCTCAAGGGTCAAGGTAAGCTTAGCAAGAGGCATATCAAGTGGATAGAGTTCATTGAATCATTTCCTTATGTGATCAAGTATAAAAAGGGAAAAAAAAACATTGTGGCTGATGCATTATCTCGGAGGTATACTTTAATCTGTACTTTGAGTTCTAAACTTCTTGGTTTTGAGTCAATTAAGGAGATGTATGCTAATGATTCTAATTTTGCTTCGATTTACTTAGCTTGTGAGCATGCTGCATTTGATAAGTTTTACAAGCATGAGAGTTACATGTTTAGAGAGTCAAAGTTGTGCATTCCTAAGTGTTCCATGCGAGAGTTGCTTGTACGTGAAGCTCATAGGGGTGGATTAATGGGGCATTTTGGAGTTCATAAGACTTTGGATGTTTTGCATGAACATTTTTACTGGCCTAAAATGCGAGTTGATGTTGAAAGAATTTGTGGGAGGTGTATAACTTGCATGCAAGCTAAATCTAAATCTCATCCACATGGTTTGTATACACCTTTACCAATTCCTAATGCACCTTGGGAAGACATTTTCATGGACTTTGTTTTGGATTTACCTAGAACTAGAAGGGGTAAAGATTCTGTTTTTGTGGTTGTTGATAGATTTTCGAAAATGGCACATTTTATACCATGTCATAAGAGTGATGATGCTACTCATATTGCTGATTTGTTCTTTAAAGAAATTGTGCGTTTGCATGGAATTCCAAGAAGCATTGTTAGTGATCGAGATGTGAAGTTTTTGAGTCATTTTTGAAGTGTGCTATGGAATAAACTAGGAACTAAACTTCTGTTTTCTACTACTTGTCATCCACGAACCGATGGGCAAACTGAAGTAGTTAATAGGACTTTATCTCAATTGCTTCGAACTTTGATTCAAAAGAACTTGAAAAGTTGGGAGGATTGTTTACCATTTGCAGAATTTGCTTATAATCGAAGTGTTCATTCTGCTACTAACTTTTCTCCATTTCAAGTTGTTTATGGCTTTAATCCATTGAGTCCGCTTGATCTTATTCCAATTCCAATTGAGGAACGTACAAGTCTTGATGGAAAGACTAAGGCCGAAATGGTGAAAAAGTTTCATGAAAAGGTGAAGCAAAACATTGAGAAAAGGACGAAGCAATATGTCAAGCAAGCAAACAAAGGTCGAAAAAAGTCATTTTTGAGCCGGGAGATTGGGTTTGGCTACATTTGAGAAAGGAGAGGTTTCTATCAAAAAGGAAGTCCAAGTTGCATCCTAGGGGAGATGGACCATTTCAAGTCATTGCCAGAGTGAATGATAATGCTTACAAACTAGACCTTCCGGGTGAGTATAATGTAAGTGCTACTTTTAATGTTGCTGACTTATCTCCGTATTTTGGTGATTCAGATTCGAGGACGAATCCTTTTTGTTGCGAAAATTATAATGTTTTGATTTGATACCAAAACCCAACTGATTCTCCAACCGAATAGATGATCGCTTCAACCTAAGTAGTGTTTTCCAGCTCGCCTGTTTGAGCTTTAGATTTTCTAGGTTTACAGGTTAAGGAAGCGGAAGACAGCAGTCGACCCAGCTATGTCTACAGCAGGAGTCAGCTAGTGAAAGACAACAGAAGTTCCAGCTGTGCCACAGCAGGAGTTAGCTAGCAGAAGATAACAGGAGCCAACCTTCAGCTGAGTCCTCCAGCAGAGCATGATCAAGCTGAAGAGAATTCGAGCTGAGTTCAAAACACAGCCGGTCCAGCTGTACAGAACAAAGGGAACTAACTCTGAAGACATCACTTCAAGTCAGTCCAACTCTGAATTCAAAAGCTAGCTCCAAAGGCAGAAGATCCCGGCGTCAGAGGAAGTCAACATGCCTCAACCAATGAGGGATTGCCGAATCAGCATCCTAGACTTCAGGCCCAAGGATGTGACACAAATGAAGACAGGTGGAGATTCGCCCAACGGCAGATCTCGAATTTAAGAAGAGTAGGTAAGATTCAAACGGCTCCTCCAACGGCTAGTCTTGAATCTCTAACTATATAAACCCGTCTTCAACCTCAGGATCAAAAATGAAAAACTCTCTACAAGCTTTCATTCTCTGAAATCATCAACCTTTCAAAAGCTCCCAAGCAGTTCTACATAGTTCAAAGAACACTTTATCTTAAAGTGTTTCTGGTTCAGAAACTGCTTAGTTTTTCGTCTGATCCCTAGGCCAAAATCTTTGTATATCTTAAGCCTAGATTTTGAACGAGTTCATCGTACTCTAAAGTTCTTCATTATAAGAACTCGTTCACAGTTGGAACCCCAAACCAAACCCCTCTTTACCCAGAAAGGTTAGGTCAAGGTTACGCTTGCTTGAAGTGGGAATTTCAAGTGTGTAAGGTTTTTTCAGTACCCGTAAACTGAAAGGTTAGGCTTGACAGTGCCTGCAAACTGTTGGAACATAGCTTGGGTTAGAGTTGTGAAGTTTCTTGGTACTTGTAAACCAAGTGGTAGTGGATTACCAGTGAACCTGATCGTGGACGTAGGAGGAGTTACTCCGAACCACGTAAAAACTCGTGTGCTCTTTTCTTTCCTCTTACATTCAGTTTTGTACTAACTCTTTCATATCATTGCATATTTGATCAAAACTGCATACGCAACTGCTCTCCAAAGACAGCTGTGTCTCTCTGAAAGTTGCACAACTTGACTAAGCTGAAAACATAAAGTTAATCTTTTCAAACTGAGTTTTTCTAAGTAACCGAGCTAAGTTTTCAAACCACCACATTCCGTACCGCCAGCCGAGTTATTTACCCAGCTGACCCTCCCCAGCTGGATCAATAACTGAGCTCACCAACTCTGTGATTTAACTTGAAAAAGTTTTTAGAAATCTATTTGGTGTATTCACCCCCCTCTACACCAAATACCTAGCTCAGGGACCATCAATTGGTATCAGAGCAGTGGTTCAACAGACCACCGTTTCTGTATCAAGAGATCTCTCTTAACAATCTGTCAGTGGTCATCTGAACAGATCCTCTTTGTAAAAAACTCATAATATTACATACTGCATATTTTCCATGGATTCATATCTTAACAGGAATCTTCCCACCTTCTCGGTAGACGATTATGCAATATGGAAGTTCAGGCTGAAGAGCTTTCTCTGTGCGCATCACGATATGATGTGGGATGTCATCACAGACGGACCCATTATCATCTACAAACAAGGGAACGAGCTTGTTCCAACTCAAGATGGCGAACAACCAAGATATCAGCTCATTTCCAAGCCTAAGAGTGAGCACACCTCAGAAGAAAGGAAACAGGCTGGACTAGACAGCTTCGCGAGGAACACCATATCCTCAACGGTCTCCAATGCCTACCTCAGCAAAATCATCAACTGCGAAACAACAAAGGAGATGTGGGAAACCCTAGCAAAGCTATGCGAAGGGTCGGAGGAGATAAAGGAGAATAAATTCACGATTGCATGCCAGAAGTTTGATAACTTCAAGCAGCTGGTCAACGAGTCCATCGAAGGGATAGAACTCAGATTCTCCAATATAGTAGTGGAAATAGAAACCATCAGAACTGGGAAATACACCCAGTGAGAAAAGAATCTAAAAGTTCTTTCAGCACTCACAGCTGAATGAAACACCTATAAGGTGGTACACCAAAGTCGAAGTGACTTAGGTGATCTTTCAACTGAAAGATTATACTCCCTGCTCAAAGCCAACGAATACAACTTGAAGATTACAATGAAAGAATCTTCAAGCAATCAGAATGATGGAGAGCTGACACCTGCAACAAACGAGATTGCGTTCAGAGCCAACTCTGAAAAATCCGCATACATACAGTCAGCTGAGTCATCGAAGAAGGATACGAATGACATGAGCAAGGAAGAGCTACTTGAAGAAATAGCCATGCTGGTCAAAAGCTACAACAGACTCAACACCAGCAAGGGCAAATACAAGAAGTTCGCAAGAACTTACAGAGACAAGTACGCAGCAGCTGATGAGAAGTCAGCTGACAAACGAACAGAAGAAGGTTGCTTCAACTGCAATGAACCAGGACACTACCGGCTAGATTGTCCAAAGCTGTCCAAGAAAGATAAAGACCAACTGAAAGCTAAGACAGCTGACAGAAGGAGAGCTTACATCGCCGATGAGGAATCAGAGTGCAACAAAATGGATGACAACATGCCATTTTCAGACTCGGAAGAAGAAGCCCTGATGGCCCATGATGAACCTGATTGGGATACATGCTTCATGGGACAAACAGACGGCATCGATGAAGATGAGATAATGTCTCGAACTCAAAATCTATCTAACCTCTCACCATCACACGAACACTCTACACAGGTTTCAGAATCAGGGCTACCTGATTGGAGTCTAGTAGAGAAAGTAATGAACGATTCCAAGGAGCTTCAAGAGATCCTTGACGTCATTATGTGTGAGAATGCCGAGCTGAAAGCGGAACTGGAAAAGACAAAGGTATCAGACGCAGCTGATACAACACAGCTCCAACAGGAAGTTGTTTCACTAAAAGACAAAATAGTGAAACAAGATCAGCTGATGAAGGAATTCTACTATGAGAAGAAACAGCTGATGGAAGATGTGGAAAAGGTCACAGCTGAATCGGAAAAGAAGTCAGCTGAGATCATTGAGCTGAAAAGCACCGAAGAGGTACTATCTAAGAAGATAGTAGCTCTCATCAAAGCCACGTCAACAATGGACGAGATCATTAGTGCTCAACGACCAGTAGTACTCAAAGCGGGACTGGGATACAATGAATCAAAGGATGCCTCAAACATTGCCTCCACAAATGGAACTAAGGTAATATTTGTACGAGCAAAAGAACATCCAATCCCAGCAACTCAGCATCAACAGTTGAGGACACAGCAGGCGTCAGGAAGACCAGCTGTGAAACATCCTCAAGCTCCGTCAAGGACACATCAGGCATCAAGAAGGCCAGCTGTGCGACAACCTCAAGCCCAACTCAGACAGCAACGTGCTCAACCTCAACAAAGACAGCAGCTGGATTTTACAGATATCAGCAACAGCAACAACACGTTGAACGATATCAACCAAGATATCAAAGATACCCAGCTGGATATCACTCACATGAGTACCAGCTGGATAATCATTTCCAGCCACAACATCACACAAGACAGCAGAGACAAAGGAATGTCTCAGCTAGGTACACAGCTGGAAACCGAAAGAAATCAAGACATCAAGACAAGAAGACACTGATATCAAGACCCCGCCAGCAACAACCGAAGAACACAAAGAATGTGTACATCGACTCAGCTGGGAGAATTATCAGATCAAATGACTCAATTTGAGTCATCAAGCAGATCTGGGTCATCAAAGGATCTCTGTCTAGCCCACAATGACCCAATTAAAACTGGGTACCTAAATTTTGATCTTTTGTATAGGTTGCAAGGAATTGACGCATCACTGAGGAGTCGATAAGAACGCTATGGTACTCGGACAGTGGATGCTCCAAGCACATGACGTACCTAAAGCATCTACTCCAGGAGTATATCGAGCGTCCAGGCCCACAAGTAACATTTGGTGACAACTCCAAAGGCTTAACCAAAGGTTATGGTACATTTAAAACTAAGAATGTCATAATCCCAAATGTTTCTTATGTACAAGGATTGTGACACAACTTGCTTTCCATTAGCCAATTCTGTGACAATGGTTTTTCTGTCAAGTTTGATGCACAGGGATGCACAGTGAAGAACAGGGAAACCAAGCAGATACTCATAAGAGGGAAAAGAGAAGGAAATATGTATTTTGCTGACTGGAACAGCAGCCCTCCGGAGACTTGTCTTGTATCGAAAAGCAGCAATGAAGTTAGCTGGCTATGGTACAGACGGCTGAATCATCTCAACTTCAAGACAATCAACAAACTGGCTAGGAACCAGCTCGCTAATGGAATTCCAGATCAAATATATGACAAAAGTCATATGTGCAGCGCGTGTCAACAAGGAAAGCAGACAAGAATTTCATTCTCTCTCAAGCCAGTTCAGTCAACTGATCGAGTACTTCAACTCCTTCACATGGATCTTTTTGGTCCAGTTACTCCAGCAAGCTTCAATGGGAGAAAATATACTCTGGTCGTTGTGGATGATTTCTCAAGATTCACATGGGTATCATTCTTGTACCAGAAGAGCGAAACCAGGACTAAGCTACCTATCCTACTGGAAAGATTATCAACACAGAAGGAGTGCAAGATATTGTCAATAAGATCAGATCGAGGAACGGAATTTCTGAATGAAACTATTTATGATTACTGCGAGAAGAACGGAGTTCATCATCAAACATCTGCAGCACGCACACCTCAGCAGAATGGTGTAGCAGAGAGAAGAAACAGAACATTCAAAGAAGCAGCTACCTCAATGCTAGCCAGCTCTGCCATTCCAAAGAAGTGTTGGGCCGAAGCAATCAACACAGCATGCTTCACTCAGAATCGCTCCCTACTCACATCAAGGCAAGGAAAGACACCATATGAGCAATGGAACAACATAATACCATACATTGGATATTTCAAGGTATTCGGATCCAAATGTCATATCCTAAACAATGGAAAGACACAGCTCAAGATGTTCGATGAGAAGACAGACCGAGGAGTATTCCTTGGTTATTCTGCTGTGAGTAAAGCATACAGAGTCTTCAATAGAAGAACTCAAACAGTCGAAGTAACTCCACATGTTACCTTTGACGAATCCTCCTTCGAATATAGAGAGTCTATCAAACGAAGAAAAGAAAGAGAATCTTCAAGACTGATTCAGACAAGAGCTCAAGAAAATCGAATCAGGAATCTGGCCGAACCATTAATTTAGGACGATGAGCCAGAGGAGGAACTTCAAATCAACCAGGAAGCTCCACCAGCTGGAAATCGAGAAGAACCTTCAACGCCAAATCAAGGGGGAACGTCACCAGCTAAAAATCCAGCTGATTCCCAAGTTCCATCTCCAGCTGAGCCTCTACAGAAGTCTTCTCAAAATCTAAATCAAAGAAAACCAATCTCTCAAGACTTAACTCCTGAGAAACTCCAAGACAGACGAAATTTAGCCACTTCAAGCATCAATCAATTGGAAGAAGAAATTCGTAAAAGGAGAAGATGGATTGAAGATCATCCATCATCAGCAATCATTGGAGAACCATCTGACCAAGTCAAAACCAGAAGCTCAGCTGCTCAAGCTTCTTCGGTTCATCAAGAAGCAGCTGACACAGCTCAACTTTCAGTAGAGCTAGAACTGACGGTCTATGATGAAGATACAGCTCTAATGACGTGTTACGTAACTCAAGTGCCAAAGCCTCAATCAATTCTCGAAGCTTTGAAGAGCGTGCCTTGGACTAACGCCATGCAAGAAGAACTGAACGAATTCCTCAGAAATTGTGTCTGGGAATTGGTCGACAGACCTCAAGAAGTCAAAGTCATAGGACTAAAATGGATATTCAAGAACAAATTGGATACCCTGGGAGTCGTCATCAGAAACAAAGCTCGACTGGTTGCCAAGGGCTACACTCAGCAGGAAGGAATTGACTTCGAAGAATCATTTGCTCCAGTAGCGCGATTGGAAGCAATCAGACTCTTTCTCGCCTATGCAGCACATCACAAATTCAAGGTCTATCAAATAGATGTGAAGTGTGCATTCTTAAATGGAGAAATCAAAGAAGATGTCTACGTTAAACAACCTCCAGGATTTGAAGTAGAAGGAAATAAAGTCTACAAGCTAAAGAAGGCGCTTTTCTGGATTGAAGCAAGCACCTCGAGCTTGGTATGACACTCTGTCAAATTTCCTTGTATCCAAAGGATTCAAGAAGGGCTCAGTAGACAGAACTCTATTCACCATCAAGTCAGAAGAAGATATCCTGGTTGTTCAAATCTATGTAGACGACATCATCTTTGGATCAAGATCAAACTTCTTATGCCAAAGATTTGGAGAGATGATGTCAGAAAAGTTCCAAATGTCCATGATGGGAGAAATGAGTTTCTTCCTAGGACTTCAAGTCAGGCAATCATCAGAAGGGATTTTCATAAATCAATCCAAACACGTGAAAGACTTGATCGCCAAGTATGGAGTTCAATCCAGCAGAACTGTAAAGATTCCAATGAACACCAACTGGAAGATCGAACCAGGAACTGAAGGGAAGTCAGTTGATTCCAGCAAATACAGAGGGATAATAGGATCCCTGCTGTATCTAACAGCAAGTCGTCCAGATATCTCTTTCACAGTCAGAGTGTGTGCCAGATTTCAAGTTGATCCAAAGGAAGCACATATGCAAGCAGCCAAGAACATTCTCAAATATCTTAAAGGAACTCAGAATGTTGGGCTGTGGTACCCAGCTGAAGACAATCTACAGCTGACTGGATATTCAGACTCAGACTTCGCTGGAGATCGGTTGGACAGAAAATCAAGTTCAGGAACTTGTCAGTTCTTAGGAAGTAAGTTGATTTCATGGTTTTCAAAGAAGCAAACGTGCATCGCAACTTCCACAATAGAAGCAGAATATATGGCCGCTGGAAGCTGCTGCTCACAAATTCTCTGGCTGAAACATCAACTGGATGACTATGAAGTGAAAACTGGACAGGTTCTAATTTTCTGTGATAGCTCAAGTGCGATTGCTATTTCAGAGAATCCAGTACTTCACACAAGATGCAAGCATGTAGACGTACGCCATCATTTCATCAGAGATCACGTGGAAAAGAGGGATGTGATTGTTAAGAAAATTCACACAGACATACAGCGGGCTGATATACTCACAAAGCCGCTGATAGAAACAAGATTCAAAATGCTGTGCGGATTACTTGGACTACTCAACCCAGACGATGCTTCACCAAATTCGAATGGAAGAGACCCACTGAATGGAAGCAGACATACCGAATGAAAGGCATCTACCTGAATGGAAGCAACAAA
Organism: Agastache rugosa; assembly: GCA_031470985.1. NCBI lineage: Eukaryota > Viridiplantae > Streptophyta > Magnoliopsida > Lamiales > Lamiaceae > Agastache > Agastache rugosa. The sequence continues at coordinate 14,476,533 of CM062607.1, forward strand.
GTGAATTCAGAATCAACGTCACTGGTATCAGCTGAGAAAGAATCCAGCTAAACCAGATGCTGAAATTGAAGGATTATTCAGCTGAGGGGAAACCAGCTGGAACCACGATCACCCAGCACACCCACTCAACCGAGGTATCAGCTGACTACAATGATCAGCTGAGAGGTTTGCAACAACATTAACTACACTTACTCAATCTATTTTCAGTCAACTCATATCTTGTCATATCTAATCAAATTTAATTAAAAGTCGGAAAAGAATTGAATCATGGGAGTTTCGAGGCAAAAGTCAAAACGCCTCAACCGTCCTCTCACGTGCATTAACTCGCATTTTCTAATCAAGAAACTGACATGACGCGAGAATGACTCCCAGTCGTAAATCTTCTTATCAATCGACAAATCTTGATCGTCCATTCATCAAGAAAGCTATATAAATATGCTAGAAGATATACGTAAAGCATTGCATCAACCCTAAAAAGTTTTTTTTTTGCATTCTTTATGATTTCCATCAATTGGTATTATTTGTTTCTACTAACAAAAGTTGCAGAAGAAGAACATGGAATCCAGAAAGATATCTCCCGAAGCCAATCAAACTTGAAGAATCTGTCAAAGCTTCAAGATAAGAGTTGCTTAACTCTCAAGAACCTCAAGAAGACGGAGTTCCAGGAGAAGATAAAGCCCATCGATAGATCCGGTCCAACACAGTGAGAGATTGTAAAGCTCAAGAACGTCGTTCATCAGGAAGGTGCAAAAATCTTCCTGGGAATGTCAAAGGAAAAAGACCTCCTCCGCCCCACTGTTTCTCTCAACATTAAAGAGAGAACGGGACATACAACTCCCTGGGATGCAAAAATCAACGTCAATAGACCTGGACCAGATGTTGATAAAGCCGGAGTCTTCAAGAGCAGTCGTGTCAAAGCTCTTGCTTTACCATAGGAGGCACAGAAAAAGATGCAGGAGACAAAGCAGCATGCATCTATTTCCGTCCCAGCTAGGAATCGGAGACAACTTGAGGAGACAAAACATGCTGAAGCACCGTCTTCAAACAGAAGACTCAAGTCAAAGGTGCTCAGTCAGTCAGCCGAGAAACCAGCTGACATTATGAGAGAATTCGTAATTACTCTCCGAGGAGCAGAAGGCCCACAAGCGGTGGTTTCTTACGGTGGAGAAGAAGTTCATGCGCCTGCGTGAACTTCGTCATCATCAACGCTACAACGACGTATTCCAGCTGATCAACCAAGCTTAAACCCCAAGACAGATGGAATACTTCAACCGCCTTCTCCTCAGTTTCCTTCAGCTCATCAGGGACACCAGCTTCGAGATCTTCCGATGAAAGATGCTCAAGCCCCTGCACCAAGCTCAAATGAGAAACATCACCCAACCAATGATCACTTGCAGCTGGATGATGATGATATGAGCTGAGCCCACCACTTCGAAGTGGAAGGGGAATACCCAAGTCCCTCAAGTACTGAATCAGACTTTCTCATTCAATCTAAGAAGTCTGAAGAAGCAAAATTGCAAGGAATGAAGTTGTGCCCGACTCAGAAAATGCTATCTCTAGTGCCAACTCATCCCTCCAAGCACTCAGCTGGACCACCCCAGCTGAATCAGGCCAAGGATGCTGTGTCTGCAATCACAGCTGAGGCTAATGCTACTAAAGAAGAGCCAGCTAATACAACAGCTGAGGCACCTAGACTCCAGACCTCGCTGCTCAGAGCTGAAAACTACAGTTTCGCCAAACTAAAACATCGCAACAGCCGATGGTGTATCTCTCCCACCCTATTTTGATCATGCCAAAAAGGGGGAAGTAAGGGAGAAGAGACAAGTCAAAGAAGAGGCAAACTGTTGAGCTAGAGGAACCAGCTGAAGAAGAGACGAGTCAAAAGAAATAAGCAACGGATGCAGAAGAGAAGACCCAGCCAACTGGGATTGAATACTGAAGAATTGAAGATTTTTTTTTCTCTTTCTTTTTCCTGTGTTATAATGTATTTTCTTACATCAATAAAACACAAGTTTTTCTGCGTCATAAGTTGTCTCAGTTAGGTTTTGGCATCATCAAAAAGGGGGAAATTGTTGGGAAAATTATAAGGTTTTGATTTGATACCAAAACCCTACTGATTCTCCAACCGAATAGATGATCGCTTCAACCTAAGTAGTGTTTTCCAGCTCGCCTGTTTGAGCTTTAGATTTTCTAGGTTTACAGGTTAAGGAAGCGGAAGACAGCAGTCGACCCAGCTATGTCTACAGCAGGAGTCAGCTAGCGGAAGACAGCAGAAGTTCCAGCTGTGTCTACAGCAGGAGTCAGCTAGCAAAAGATAACAGGAGCCAACCTTCAGCTGAGTCCTCCAGCAGAGCATGATCAAGCTGAAGAGAATTCGAGCTGAGTTCAAAACACAGCCGGTCCAGCTGTACAGAACAAAGGGAATTAACTCTGAAGACATCACTTCAAGTCAGTCCAGCTCTGAATTCAAAAGCCAGCTCCAAAGGCAGAAGATCCCGGCGTCAGAGGAAGTCAACATGCCTCAACCAATGAGGGATTGCCGAATCAGCATCCTAGACTTCAGGCCCTAGGATGTGACACAAATGAAGACAGGTGCAGATTCGCCCAACGGCAGGTCTCGAATTTAAGAAGAGTAGGTAAGATTCAAACGGCTCCTCCAACGGCTAGTCTTGAATCTCTACCTATATAAACCCGTCTTCAACCTCAGGATCAAAAACGAAAAACTCTCTACAAGCTTTCATTCTCTGAAATCATCAACCTTTCAAAAGCTCCCAAGCAGTTCTACATAGTTCAAAGAACACTTTATCTTAAAGTGTTTCTGGTTCAGAAACTGCTTAGTTTTTCGTCTGATCCCTAGGCCAAAATCTTTGTATATCTTAAGCCTAGATTACGAACGAGTTCATCATACTCTAAAGTTCTTCATTGTAAGAACTCGTTCACAGTTGGAACCCCAAACCAAACCCCCCTCTTTACCCAGAAAGGTTAGGTCAAGGTTACGCTTTCTTGAAGCGGGAAATTCAAGTGTGTAAGGTTTTTTCAGTACCCGTAAATTGAAAGGTTAGGCTTGACAGTGCCCGCAAACTGTTGGAACACAGCTCGGGTTAGAGTTGTGAAGTTGCTTGGTACTTGTAAACCAAGTGGTAGTGGATTACCAGTGAACATGGTCGTGGACGTAGGAGGAGTTACTTCGAACCACGTAAAAACTCGTGTGCTCTTTTCTTTCCTCTTACATTCAGTTTTGTACTAACTCTTTCATATCATTGCATATTTGATCAAAACTGCATACGCAGCTGCTCTCCAAAGACAGCTGTGTCTCTCTGAAAGTTGCACAACTTGACTAAGCTGAAAATATAAAGTTAATCTTTTCAAACTGAGTTTTTCTAAGTAACCGAGCTAAGTTTTCAAACCACCACATTCCGCACCGCCAGCTGAGTTATTTACCCAGCTGACCCTCCCCAGCTGGATCAATAACTGAGTTCACCAACTCTGTGATTTAACTTGAAAAAGTTTTTAGAAATCTATTTGGTGTATTCACCCCCCCTCTACACCAAATACCTAGCTCAGGGACCATCACTTTTGAAGAAGAAGGGAATGATGGAGTTGCATCCAAGCTGTCCAAAGACCACAAGGTGGATCATTTGATCATTCAAAGTGGGCCAATTACAAGGGCTAGAGCTAAGAGAATAAAGGAGTCCATGATGCTTTTAATTGCTGAAATAAAAGCCCAAGTCCAAGACCCTTCTACATTGGGCCAAATGGTGAATATTATTCAAGTTGATGGGCTTGATCCTACTTGAAGTATGACTCATCACACATCAGATTTGTGGAGGCCCAAATTGAAGAATTTAAGTAGTAATTTTCGTTCATGAAGAAGGGTCTAAAATAAAGAGTCATTTTAAGTTACTTTATTGTATTTAATAAGTGACTTTTGGAGTCCAAGTGTCATGCTTAGTTCTTAGGAGTTATAATTGTGTTATTATGAGTCAATTTAAGAGTCTTAAGTAGTGGTAAGTGTGTGAGGCTCTCAAAAGTCATTTGGAGCCTATAAATAGACTTCTAATCATATGTATTTGGAACACCTATGATTATAAACGAAAATTGCATTTTCTTTTGTGAGTTGAATTCTCTTTGTTGAGTATTTCACTTGTTTTAGAACTTATCAAGACTATTGAGCAAGATCTTGTATCGTTCAACCATACCGAGGTTCTTGGCTGATTATATAGCCATCGGGTCGAGGTTTCTATGCTCGTGGGGTGATCAAACTGGATTCTCGATCTAGGGTGACCGCTTCCTAACTCTTATACGTGGGGTTCTTGGATCTTTTATCCAACGGGTCCTTCGTCCGTATCACAAGAGATGCTCATCTATCCAGAGCCTTACAGAGTGAGCATGTCAAAGCTCCTACTCAAGCCAAAGTATAGGCTGTTGCTGGATATTACACAAAAATGTATTCTTGGGATAGCTGGATCTCAAGGAGAGATCAGTATTCCAAAGCTTAAGCCCATGATTGCCATGATCAAGGGCGCAAAGGTTAACTGGTTTGACTTCCTTCTCAATCGACTGGTCAAGAAATCAGAAAAGATCAAGTACGACTCCACTAGGACTACGTATTCAAGCTCAGAGCCTCTTTATCAATGCTCTAAGATCTCTTTCTTGATAGAGCAAGCTGTGAAAAGGCATATAGTGAAGTGGGCTGACTCAGAACCATTTCTAGAATAGAAGATTCTCTTCCTAAGAATTAGTCAAATTAATTACCTGTTGAGGAAACAGCCTCCTGTGAGCAAAGGCAAAAAGCAGGTGGAAGGAATTAAGCCAGAATTTCTAGCTGAGAAGAAACATAGGAAAAGGAAGCCAGCTAACCCCAAACAAGCTAGTAAAGCACAAGCTGATGAACCATCTCAGAAGAAAAAGAAAACAGTTGTCGTTCCATCAACTGAGGTAAGCTCATCTTTAGAGGCTACTCCAGACGTCTCACCGAGCAAGCTTGCGCTCTAGTCAAGTCAAGCTAGGGTGATTCTCTTCCCTCAGCCAGTGTCGGCCTTCAATCAGTTCGGAACAAATATCCTGGCTGATATGGGATTGAATGACGTTTCGTTATCCAGCTCAGAGGACGAGCTGAATATTTTAAAGAGTAAGTCATCTTTTCCACCTTCCCCGACCCAGGTTATAGTCCAAGTTCTTGGCAATATTTCTGCAAACCCCAGCTCACCCCAGCCCTCACCACCTCACAGCTCTCCACCCAAACAGCCTACTCCTCAACCCAGCTCCCCAACCAAAGAGCCATCACCTGAAAAAGAACATGCAGATACTCAACAGGCTGAAGCTCCTTTACTGCCAGCTGAAAACCAAGCTGAACCCATTTTCACTCATCCCAGCTCACCTCCAAATCAACCCTCATCCAAAGCTCAAACTCCAACACAGTTGGTTGATGCTTCTTTACAGCCTGCTGGAAACCCAATTGAACCAATTACTCAAAACTCAATAGAATCAGAGGAAAGTGATACAACTGCCTCTCCGTCACTCAACTCCAGTGGCTAAGTCTTCATGGAAGCCATGTTTGAGGATTTACGCATTACAGGGATCAAGAGTGTTCTGACTCAGTATCCAATTCTGGCTTATCTGCCCATCGCCCTCATCAAAGTTGGAGATCTCAAGTTCTACCTTGCCACCAAGATGGCAACTTGGTATCAAAATGAGCAGCTGATAGAAACCCTCTCCTACGAGAAGTTGAAGACAGATGAAGCATGCCTCTAGCATACATTTGGCTTTGGAAGCCTGGAAGATGCATACTTGCACCAGGATGATCTCATTAGAGGAATCATCAAGGTACCTCAGCAGTACACCAAGACGCACCCAGTAGATGTCTGGGAGTCCGCCAATAGACTACTCACAGCTGCAGGCTGGAAGACACCATCTGGAGCTGACAACTCCCAAAAAGACCCAACTACTACAACAGCTGAGAAGAAGATTGAAACTTTACCAAGCCCCCTTGCCAATGACGCTCGCACGCTGGTCGAGTTCGAGGTATTAAAACCCAGTCATGCCAAGTTTGGAACCCAAACGGACTTTTCTGAAGAGCTCACTGCCGCCATGAAAGAGGCGATTTCTAAAGAAGTCGAGGAAATTTTGTTTCATGACAGACTGAAGTCTTAAGTGGATGTCATCATGCGATTCACAACTCTAGACAGTCAAGTCCGAGAACAACAGCGGACAATTGATGAGATTCATAAATTTGTCCTAAACCTTGGTGAGATTACTGACTGCGATCTCATGCAATCTCATGAATCTCAAAATGTTGATTGGAAGAACCAACTTGAGAAGAGGGTCCCTGAGATATTCTCCCATATTCAAGCTCCTCTGGCCAGCAACATAGAAGACCTTTCAAGCCAGCTAGAAGCCATCAAAAAGTCCAATCTCTCCAACAGCTCCAACATTCGCCAACTCTTTAACTTGTATAAAGATATGGATGCTTAGGTCAGAGCTGGAAGCAGCAGCAACGCTCAACTGAACCTCGCTAAAGCTGATAACACAGCCAAGATCTCTGATGTTGAATCTGCCCTCACCAAGCTGAACGCAACCGTCCCTGATCTCTTTACCTAACTTATTGATAATGCCAAAAAGGGGGAAGAAAAGATGGAAGCAGGAAAAACAATTGAGAGGGAAGCTGCAACTCAGGGGAAATCTGTGCAGCCAAATCAGTCTAAAATCGATGACTTTGCCAAGGAGCTAGATGAGAAAGAGCCAACTGCAACAATCAAAGAGACATGGAGAGAGAAAACAATCGCTCTCACCAAAGCTTGTGGATATAAGCCAGAAGAATACAATGACTGCAACTGGCTATGTAACTTTCACAATGAGCAGAGATGAGAAATTAAGGAGCTGGACAAGATTGTTAAGAAGAAAGCTGAATCGCTCAAGCCTGCTGAAAAGAAAGAGAAAAAAAAAAGACAGAACTTCAGACAAGCTAGGAAGAAAGTAGCCTCAAGCGTTCCAAAATCTGACAAATCGATCCCAGACGATATCAATGACAACTGGGAACAATGCAAAACAGAATTCATCCAAATATTCTACAACTTGGATCATTACAAAGGCATGGATCCTGGAACTGCGTTCAAGGAATACCTGCTGAAACTCCATGAGACGGATCCAATGATGGCAAGATCATTCTCTATAGCTGCCAAGAGAAACGAAATTCAGATCAAGGCTCCAAAAGTCAAGCAATTGAAGCCTACCACTATAGCTGAAATGAATCTCTCTGACAAGGCCTAAATTATCAAAGAAGTTTATTACTAGGCTGGTGAAAGAGGAATCTCCAAGACGAAAAATCAATCTCAATGGAGGAACTTGGAAGAATTCATCTTCAATAGATACGGTCTCAAGATTGACCATCAGATTGAAGAACAGAGGAAGAAGCAAAGCTGAAGACCCAGCTAACTGTAAATCATCTTTTGAACTTTTGTAATTAGAAATCTATAAAATTTATCTATAAATGAAAAGTGCGTTTCCTCTAAATCAACCTGATAACAATCTTAATTGTCCAGGCTCTAAATGTGATTATCTGCTGTGAATGTTTATCCTTTAAAAACCCCGTCTCCTGTTAAGGGGGAAGTAAATTGTTTTTCCAACTTGGGGTTTTGACATCATAAAAAAGAGGGAAATTGTTGGGAAAATTATAAGAGTTTTGATTTGATTCCAAAACCCAACTGACCCCAACCGACTAGATGATTGCACAAGCCTAAGTGTTTTTCCAGCTCACCTGTTTAAGCTTATAGAGTTTCTAAGTTTACAGGTGAAGACACTGAAGACAACAGAAGACCCAGCTGAGTAAAGATTAGCTGAGTAAGAATCAGCTGAGTAATTCATCAGAGTTGACGCAACAAAGAAGCCCAGCAAAGTTGTACAAGACTACAACAGACAAAAGAAGAAAGATACAACTGAAGAAGCTGAGTACACAGCAGGGCAAGCCAAGTCAAGTGGTCAACAACGTTATTCAAATTCAAGACGATCAAGTTCATTTAGACACAGCTCTGAGAAAGGCCCAGCTTGTGTGGCAACTCAGCTCAACGTCAAGACCCAGCAGAGTTCAAGACACAACTCAGAGTCAACAGCACAGCAGAGTTGAAGTCAACTTGAGATAGAGTCAGAGCTGACCTGGACCAACTGGAACTCGACACCTCAGTACCTAGAAGTAACTTGTCAGAAGTTAGGTAGAGATTCAGAACGGCTCTTTCGAACGGCTAGTTCTAATCTTTCTTTATAAATATGAGTCTTCTCCATCAACAGAAGTAAGAGAGTGAGAGAGAGAGAGAACAAAAGACGAGAGCACAGAAGCTACATAGAAAGAATACGATTCAAGTCAACATCTTGCAGTCTCTCTTAATCAATTTTAGATCCAGCAACATGCATTTTCCAGAGTTCCTATTCGTTCTCAAGCTGTTGATGCTCTCTCCCATTAGAATCTAGGCATATAATCCTTCCCATCTTAAGCCCTAGTTTGAACGAGTTCATCATACTCAAAGTTCTTCATTGTAAGAACTCGTTCATAGTTGAAAACCCCAAAACCAAACCCTCAAACCCAGAAAAGGTTAGGTTAAGGTCAGGTTATGTAGTACCCGTAAACTATAGGTCAGGTTCTTCAGTACCCGTAAACTGAATGTAGGTTTCAGCTGTACCCGTAAACAGATTGGTTACGTTTCGATACAGTACGCATAAACTTGTATCCAACTCGAGGAAGTGAGCTGCAACGCTTGCTGATTGCAAGGAAAGTCAGTGGTATCCTTAGTGGATTACTAGAAGGTTTCTGGTAGTGGATGTAGGAGTCATTCTCCGAACCACTTTAAACTGCTTTGTTGTTTACTGTTTTATTCATGCATCCAGCTGACCCTTCATAAACATATTTCAAGCTGCACAAACTGACTAAGTAAAAAGTGAAATAAAGTTTGCAATATATTTGAAGTAACAGACGGACTTTCCAAACCCACCAACTTCCACACACACACAACCAGCTGTGGTTACCCAACTGTCTCTCAGCTTGGTCGAACACAGCCAGCTCACTCAAAAGAATTTTAAATTGGAAAAGTTTTTAAATCTTAGTGTATTCACCCCCCTCTACACCAAGATACCCGTCTTGGGACCATCATGATTTATTAGTTCAAGCATTTTTTTATTCTATTATTTTTTATATTTTTGCTAGCTTCTAATCTTGAATTCTTTGAGCAGGTAGTGTATGAGCACAAGAGCCAAAAGAGAACAGTTGATTTCTTTGAACCCCGAAATTGAGAAGATACTCAAAGAAATAAGAAAGGAAAAAAGAAAGAAAAATATGGGGGACCAAGTTGCTCTCACACAAGCCGACTAATTACGTCTGATGGAAGAGATGCAAGCTCAGATCGAGGAAGAGAATAGGAGACTCAATCAAGCTGCTCCACCACCTTTGAACCAAATATTCCAACCTCGTGTTAATCAGTTTCAAGATGGTGGATGGGGAGTTCGAGTGGATGCTAATGCCTTTGAGTTGAAGCCAACTCTGATTCACATGGTGCAAGCTGATCAATTTGGAGGAGGGGCAATTGAAGATCCAAATGCCCATCTAGGAGAATTTTTGGATGTTTGTGAGACAATCAAGAAGCAATGAAATATTATCCGATTAAGATTTTTTGGATTTTCATTGAGGGACAAGGCCAAGGCTTGGTACAAGACCTTGGATCGATCAAACATCACTACTTGGGAGCAGATGTGTCAGAAATTCTTGGCGAAGTACTTTCCACCTTCCAAGGCTCAGAAGATGATAGCAGAAATCTCCCACTTTACTCAATTGGGAGACAAGTCCATTTATGAAGCTTGGAAGCGATACAAGGAGATGCTCAGAAGGTGCCCACAACATGGATTCAGTCAAGGTCATCAAATTGCCCAATTTTATTGTAGACTTACCCCTCACACCAACAGCTTAGTGGATGTTACTATCGGAGGATGCTTGTTTAATTGGGGTGTAGATAAGGCTTTGAGAGTCATAGAGGAGATGGCGGCCAACAATTATCAGTGGCCTATAGAGAAGAGCTCGTCAAGAAGTGTGGCGGCAATTTCTGATGACAAATATGATGATTTGGTTGCTCAAATTGCTCTTCTCAAGAAGGAGTACGAGAGTGAGCGAAAGGCAAAAAAGGATGTTAAAGTGGTGCAGTCCCAAGGGAATATCGAGCCGCAATACACTGTAGATGCTAACTACATCAATCAGCAAAATTTTGATTACACTCGTTAGAGCTATCAAATGGAGAATCCAGTGTACAACTCCAACAATAGGAATGATCCCAATCTTTCCTATGCCAACCTAAACAATGCTTTGCAACCACCTTCTGGTTTCTCAGTCACCAATGGAGTCATCAATGAGCCGAAGAAGCCGTCTTTGGAGGAGATGATGCAACAAATGATGGTTCAACAAAATTCTTTCATCAGCCAGACAGGCCAGAAGATTGTTGCATATGAGAGTACTGTTTCTGCTCTCTCCAAGCAAATGAAGATGATTGAGGGCCAAATGAGTCAAATGGCAAACCAAGCAGCAGCTCAGCTCAAGCCCGGATACTTTCCAAGCAATACGGAGATCAACCCGAAGAATCAGTGCCATGTAGTTTATGTGGTGAGTGCAAATTTTAAATCTGGAGCATTGGATGAGGAAGTCGAGCTTGAGGACCATTTAACTTTAATGGGTGATTCTCAAATATCAACCAAGTACATGGAGATGTTTCACTCCACCAAAGGTGGTTCCCAAGGATCCTACTCATATCCCCCAAAGGTTGGCCAAAACGAAGATGGATGAGAAGCTTGCCAAGTACATGAAGATATTTCAAAAGGATGCCGTGTCACTCACGAGGAAGTTTGGAGAGCATGAGACAATCCATTTGTCCGAGGAGTGCAATACGGTACTGCGAAAGAAGCTCCATTTGAAGAAGGAAGATCTGAAAAGCTTCACAATTGCATGTGAGATTGGAGGACAAGCCTTCGACAAGGCGTTGTGTGATTTGGGGGCAGGCGTGAATTTGATGCCTCTCTCTATTTTCAATCGCTTGGGAATAAGACTATGAAGCCAACCTCCATAGTTGTACAATTGGTGGATCGGTCCAAGACATATCCCAAGGGGGTTGTTGAAGATGTTCTCATCAAGGTTGAAAAGTTTGTATTTCTTGCTGACTTCGTGGTTCTTGACATGCCCGAAGACAAGAACATTCCATTGATTCTTGGTCAACCATTCTTAGCTACAGGGCATGCCTTGCTTGATGTTCAAGATGGAGAGCTCACTTTTAGAGTGAACGATGAGAAGATGACAATCTCCATTCTTGAAGCTATGAAGAAGCTGCTAGAGCCACAACCTCCTTGAAGACATGAGATATCATCGAACTTTAGACGTTAAATTAAACGCTTGTTGGGAAGCAACCCAACATTTTTATTTTTATTTTACTTTTTGTTTGTGTGTCATATTACACATATCTAATTTTATTTTCCCTCCAAACATATTTTGAAGCTTTATGCTCTTGAATAAGTTTGGGAGAGGGGGGGGATAGGATAAGATATGTGTTTCACTTTTATTGTTTTATAAAATTTTTGAAAAATAAAAAAAAAATTGTCTTTTATTTATTTTGTATTTTATTTGTGTCGATTGCATGAGTTTTATTGTATCTTAAGTGAAATGCCTATGATGATAATGTTAATTTTTGTGAAAAAATTAGAAGTTGAGTATTTCTTGATCCGATTTGCATGATTTGATGGTGAAAATTTGATCTCGACTTTTAGACTTTGAATGAAACTAGTGAGGATTTGAGCCTTTATTACTATATATTCTAATTTCATTCTTGTGAGTTTGATCGTGCATGCAAATTTGTTTCTAGAACTTGCCTTGATTTTTATTTTGAGATTGCAATGATGTACGAAGGACATGGATATGATTTTAGGTCATTATTTGTTAGCCACCCAAATATTCCAAATACTACCATCCACTTGAAAATTTATCTCTTGTTATCCAATTTGAGCTTTTATTGCCTTTATTTCTTAGCCTGATGATAGGGAATGATGGAGTGTATGGGTACCTCAAGTTTGTGTTTAGTTGAATATTTTATGGGGTACCTCAAAACATTAAAAATTCTCATAAGCTCTTTGAAAAGAAAAGGGGAAAAAAGTGAAAAGTTGAAAATTATAAGCAATTGAGATTGTTTGCTTAAGAAATAATTTTCTTTGAAAAAGAGAAAAATATGAGAGCATAAGAGAATAAATTGGATGCACTTTGTTCAAACTTGTGTGTATGTCTGAGCCTTGAAGATTAATGAATGGTTGAGAAAGAAGATGGATTTATTCCATACTTGATTTGAAGTAGAAATAAGGTGGGTGATTAGTTGTTTGATTCTTAAGACACTTGGCCAAATTTTCCTACCTTAACCAATGTCCCTACATGTCGCAGCCCGACTTAGAGTAAAGATGACTAAGCCGGTGGGTCCCGCGATGTACACAATTTATGATTAACCAAGAAATAGATAATGACCCAGTTATCAAACAAAAACCAATCATACCATGAAACACTTCCAACGAACATGTTTATCAAGGAATCATGTTCAACCAAATACCAACAAATAATATCATGAGACCAACGATGCCAAAAGATCAGTATCAACAAGAAGTTTATCAGATCAAGAAAGAAATCAAAGGGTCGTATGATTTAGAAGATCTCAACGGAGAATCAATAACTAATTTCAAGTTAAGGCAGACTAGCATTAAAGCCTTAACAAATAACATCAAGACTTTAGAATTTATCAACTTTAGAGTTTAAAAACGAACTTCAAACTTCAGAAACATATTTCAAAGTGTTGCAGCGGAAGACATAACTAGGTTATATGTATGAAGACATATAACCAAACTCTAGTTTAAACAACTTTCAAGAACTTAACCAACAAATGTCCGTCCAAGCACACTTCCATCTTCATCCGAGCTAACCTGCACATTTTAGAAAACAACATGCAGGGCTGAGTACTTCGTACTCAGTGGACACATGCCAAAAATACTTGAAATCTTGCTGCTTAGAGCTATAGATTGAACTTGCCATAAAGCATAACATAAGTAAACTTTCATAAAACAAACCTGTGCATGCTCAAATATTTTCTTTCGAAATAAGCAACTCGCGAGTTATATACTTCTATCATGTATGTACCAGATCTACAATCATAAATTAGTGCTGAGAAGTAGGCCTCCTTCTCAAACACTTGTAACCGGCCCACCTTTCGGAAGGCACACGATTACAAACTAGTGTACACAAATCCTACATTTCGTAGGACCGAATTCGTCTTCCTTCAGTAGATGGTAACATACAAAACTTAAAACATTTGGCAAGTTAATCAATTTAAAAACATCATATATATATATATATAATCATATATTCTCATTCATCATTTCTATAGTTAGAAAGCCCACCTGTCGAGTGCTGCTTTATCTTACTCTTCTCGTTCTTGATTTCTCAGCTTTACGTTCCCGCTCATTCCTTCATTCGAAATTTTGGTTTATCAACCAACAGAGCGAGAAACAACGACAGGCAAAGAGATACGCTATCTCGAACAACTTAATTTCTATTCCGCCTCGATTCTCTAACGCTTAATTTAATCCTATCACTTAGAAATTCTAAATATTTCTAAATCTCAACTTAACTTTTATTAGCAATCGAACTTATAAATATTAACATTTAAACACTTAAATGATCAACATTGCACACTAATCATATAAGCACCTTAATGATATTTAATACTTATATTAATCATATTATCATTCATTTAAGCTTATCATTAACATATAAGCATATCATTATCACATAAGCTCATCATCAACTTATAATTACATCATTAGCATATAAACTCAGCATTAACATATAATTAACATATAAACTTATTATTTACTATTCATACTTCAAACTTAAAATATTTTTGACTCGACAAACGAGCTCTGAAAATTCTCAAATTAATTCCACATTATTACTAAACCATAATAAACATAATTACATAATCACATCATCAATCTAGATTATCTATACGTATAAACCATCAACTTGGAAAAATAGCCGAAAAATAGAAAATTCTTAATACTTTGTATTTAATTTCTGAAAAATTCCACAATACCTAATTTTTATTGTAGAATCCAAATATGTGATTATTTTTTTTATTAAAAAAATCAAATAATCACTATATATATATATATTTTTCGGCATTTTTGAAAATTGGAAAATTAAATATCCAATTTCATTCTAATCAATTCCAAACATCTTAAATTAAATTATAAACTATATTTATAACTTAATTACTTAATTATATTGGATAAAAAGCAAAACCCTAATATTTATACATTTCGACTTTTTTGTAAAATAGGGAACATTTGATTATTTTTATCCATTGCAAATGACATCATGCTTAATTAATATTCTAGAGGTTAATTATATCATCAATTAACCAATTTAGGCTTTAAATTAATTATTATTAATTTATTAAAAATCTGAAAATTTTGAATATATAAATAATTAAGCTCCAAAAATTCTAACAAAATTCTCACATGCTTAAATAAATACCATAAGCTCAATTCTATCATCAATTTCATTATTCAACATCAAAATTTGAAATGCCCAAATTTGAAGAACCCTAATTCTTCGAAAATAATTATAATTTGAGAATTTATGATTCAATCAATTAATTCAATGCATAAACATACTTAATAACATCATATAAGCTCAATTTAAACATCAATTTAATCATAGAATATCAAGATCAAAAACCCCTAATTTTTAATCATAATTTTCGGTCAAAATAAAAATCATAAAAGGGCTTTGATTCTTTGATTACTTCCAACATCAAACATGCTTAGAATAATTATCTAAGCTCAATTAATCAATCAATTTGATCATCTAACATCACAATTGAAAAACCCTCAATTTTCCTAATTTTCGGCTATTTTAAATAATTAGGATTAGGGTTTGATCTTGCTCAAATTAATGATAGAAATAGCATCTAATTCATGAATTAAACATGCTAATTAAAAATCATAATCATCTACCCTCTCAAGCATAAAATTCGAAATTTTTATAAAATAAAAAGAGGGTGATTTAATAATGATCTTAAGCTAATACTTGATTTAAACAACTATCTCACCTTAATTATTTGATTTGGAAATGATTAACTCTTGGTTTGGAGCTTAAAACTTGAAGCTTTAATGGAGGAATTGAAATGTGTAAGTATGCGTGTGTGTGTGCTGTTGTTGGCCGAAGAAGAAGAAGGAAATGAAGGTGATGATAATGACTTAGCTTAGTTTAATTATTTAACTAACACCAAAGTCAAAAATGGCATATTCCAAATAATATCCCTTGCTTAATCTAATAAAATTCTAATTAATTATTAGGTTAGTCACATAGTCAACAAACATATGTCATTGCTTAGGCAATAATTAGGATTAATTAATTAATTAAATTCTTAATTTAATTAATTAATTACTAAACTTGCTAATCATAACTTTAATCCCTAATTTCTCAATTTAGAAAAATCAATTAGGGCATCTCAAACCCAAATGCAAATTCTCCTAAGAAATTACGGAAAAACAAATCGTTTCCGACTAAAATAGAAATTATTATTTTTATTAATTAATTACTAATAAAATAAATTAAGAAAATTAAATTCTTAATTTTCTCAATTAAAAATCAAGCATAATTGCATAATCTAATAAACATAAATTTCACTTTGTTTCGGTTAACCCGAGACAAAACAAAAATAATTAAATTCCTTTTTACGACAAGAATTACGGTTGCCGAATAAAAATTATTAAAAAGGAAATTTTCTTATTCTTAAATTTCTTAATTTAATACAATTCGGCAAATTAGGGCTGCCGAAGAATTCTAATTGCCGGAACTTATTCTCATTTTAAGATCTCGCAGCTTAATTAATTTAAACAAGCTCTTAATTAATTTCTAAGATCGGTTATGAAAAAGCGGGGTATTACATCCTCTCCCCCTAAAAATAAATTTCGTCCCGAAATTTGCTTATCTCAAGGAAAAAGCTCGGAATATCTTTTCTTTATCTTATCTTTCAATTTCTAACGATTCTTCTTCTAAACCATCGACTCTACTTGATCTTTACTGACATGATCAACTTATTTCTTAGCTGATGGACCTTTCGATCCAAAATCATTTTTGAATAATTTCTCGAAGGCGAAACTTTCAGAAAAACTTTATTTCCGACTTCGAACTCTATTTCTGATATCCGAGTATTAGCATATAACTTTTGGCAGTCTTGCACTTCTTTAATCCGTTGCCTGATTTGGTGAACGATCTTGATCATCTCTTTAATAGCAACGGGTCCTAATACTTTTCTTTTACCTATTTTGTCCCAATATTTGAATTGTTTCCTCAGATCGATCATCCGTCTGGTGATGATAGGCGATACTGAAATTTAAATTGGTGCCCAATTCACTTTGTAGTCTTTTTCCAAAATAGGAGGTAAACTTAGAATCTCGATCTAACGTGGTCGATTTAGGCACACCGTGCAAACGCACAGTTTTTATGAACATACAACTGAATTGGCTTATTTGATCCAACGTTATTGGAATTGGTATGAAGTGAGCAGACTTTATCATTCTGTTCACAATCACTCAAATAGTTGTACTTCCTCTTTTGGACTTAGGTAACCTGATTACAAGTCCATGGTAATATCATTCCATTTCTACTCTGAGATATCTAACGGATGAAGCTTTCCATAAGGCCGTTGATGCAGAGCCTTAAATTGCTACAGGCTAAACATCTCTTCATTAATGAAGCTATATCTTGCTTCATTTCTTTCCACCAAAATTTATGCCTTAAATTGTGATACATTTTGGTATTTTCGGGATGAGCGGTATAATATGTTTCATGAGCTTCTCTCATTATTTCAGCTCTAAATTCTTCTTTAGCTGGATCACAAAGCCTTTCTCTAAACACGAGAATATTATTCTTTAGCTTCATGAAAATGTTCTACTTTTCCTTGCGAATCTTAAGTCGCAATTTTCTTAAATTCTCGTCCTTTCTTTAAGCATTCGAAATTCTTATTTTCGAATCTGGAGTTATTTTGAATGTTGTAATTAGCTGCTTTAAATATTGAGGTAGTAAAACCACTATAATTTTCAGTTCGTTAAGATTTTTAATAAGCTCTGCTCCTTAAGTAAGCAGAAATTCTAACTTGGGTCTGCTCTTTTCCTTTCAGAGCATCGGCTACTACATTTGCTTTTTCTGAATAATAGAAAATCTTGCAATAGTAGTCTTTTATTAGCTCGGGCCATTTTCTATGACTCAAATTCAACTCTTTCGCTTGAAAAAGTATTTGAGGCTTTTGAGATTTGTAAAAAAAATCTCACACTTGGCTTCACCAAGATGATGTCTCTAAATCTTCAAAGCATATACAACTACTGCTAATTTTAATTCATGAGTTGGATAATTTATCTCATCAGGCCTGAGCTATCATGACACATGAGCGATGACTTTCCTCTTTCTTGCATCAAGACACAACCTAGTCCATTCTTTGATGCATCTTTATAAACGGTGTAGTCCTTGCCTGCTTCTGATACTGCTAAAACTAGAGCAGTGGTTAACTTTTTCTTAAGCTCTTGAAAAATTTCTTTGCATGCAGGAGATCTTTTGAACTTCGATTATTTCTTCATGCGTTGGGTCATTAGCCTTGCTATCATGGAGAATCTTTCAATGAATCCCTGATAGTAACCTGCTAGACCCAAGAATCTTTAAATTTCGTAGTGTGATATTGGCGATTTCCAATCTTGGACTGCTTGCATTTTTGAAACATCGACTTTAATTCCTTCAGAAGAAACATGTCCGAAGAGATTTACTTCTCTTAGCCAAAATTCACACTTGCTGAATTCGGCATATAACTTCTCAAATCTCAGCTTTTCTAAGGCAACTAAGAGATGCTCTTCATGCTCCGGTTCATTATTTGAATGTATGAGAATGTCATCGTCGATGAAGATTATGACAATTCCAAATGGCATTACTACAAACTCGTAGTAGCCGTACTCCGCTCAAAATACAGTTTTTAGAATATTTTCTGACAAATCTCAGCTGATGATAGCTAGATCTCAAATTAATCTTTGAGATAACGCTAGCTTCTCAGAGCTGATCAAACAAATCATCTATCCTTGGCAAAGGATACTTTTTAATTCTCGGTAGTCTATACATATTCTTAGACTATCGTCTTTTTTTTTCCTTGTCGAACAAGATTGGTGCTCCCCACGGGAAAAATACTAGGTTGATAAAACCGAAACCAAGCAACTCTTGCTACTGAATCTTTAATTTTTGGAATGCCTTTTAGCATTAAATACTATGCTTTTAATATTGGAGTTGAACCAGGCTCAAAGTCAATGGTAAACTCCAATTGCCTTATCTGGTATTCCTGATAAAATTTCAGGAAAACATCCTTAAATTTTTGGACTACAGTAACATCGTCGATATTCTCCTCTTGGTTCTTATCTTTATTGAGATAAACCAAAATATGCTTGCGCATCTTTTCTTCTCAACAATCTTCTTGCTTGAATTGCCGAAATAATCGGCGTTCTTCTATTACTTCTTTCTATTCTAAAGAATAGGGTTGGTTCTTTCCCAGATGGCTGGGAAGAAATTTGACTTTGCTTGCACCGAATGGTGGTAAAATTCTCAATAACCCAAAGCATTCTCAGAATGATGTCTACTTCTCATAATCGAATTAGATTTAGGGTTTTGGCTGACATCTTAAGGGAATCAATTTCGAATTCCCAATTAGGGCAAACATGCATAACTGAGGTAGATTTACCTACCGGGATCAATACTTTTAGGCTCTGGCTAGCTCGCCCTATTTTAAGGCCAAGTGTATGCACGTAAGCACTTGATATTAAAGAATGCTATGCACTCGTACCAAATAAAATTATAATTGATACATCTCTTAATTGGTCTATAACTGCTAGACTTTCTTAATCCTTAACGCAAGCTTCCTAATCAAGAGCGAAAACTCTTTGATACTGTTATTGCGACTCTTGCTGTAGTAGTTGCTATTGCTTTGGCTGTTGACTTTGCCCTAGCCATGGCTTCTTGCTAGATTAATTTCCAGCATTTCAGTTGCTTTTTCTCTTTGGATTCTGGCCTTCCCAAAAAGATTGCAGGTTGTCGGTTGCTGAAACTTGAACTTGAAATGGGGGAGGTGCTAGGGTTTTGGACTAGCTTTTCTGGCTATGCAACTAACTCCATATCCAAAGCTTGGTTTAACGCTTCAGCGTAAGTCAAAACACTTTGACTTGCTAGCACTACTCTTTATGGCTTGCCTGAGTCCAAAGAAAAACTCAGACATCTTCTTGCCCGAATCAACATTGTCGAGAGCGAACGGCTAAGTCACAGAATTTTCGAACAAACTCTGCTAACGTCTTCTTTCATTACTTTAAATTTTACGAACTCGCTTTACTTTTTCTTACAAAAGCTTTCGAAACATCCTTCAAAAAGGGCTTTCTTGAACACCCAAGAAAGATTTTCGAGTTGCTCGGGATAAAACTTCTAGCAACTTCCTACCAGCAATCTGTTGATCCTCTCAACTGATAAGGCATGCATGTGAGACGCTTGAAGTCATCACATCGAAGAACCTAAAAATTCGCTCTAGCGCACGATCTATTCTTCTTCTTCTAATGGATTCTCCTTATTGACAAAAGTTGGGGAATTCTGACGAAAAGAAAAAGTTCTTTGAATCTCCTCTCAGATAGAGGAGATGAGATAGGTTCTTGCTGCTCTTCTTCTTCTACATTAATTCTTTTTCTAGGAGGCATTCTAATTAACACGCTCAAGGGTTATGCGAGATTTACTTTATTTAAAACATTAAGATATTAACTTGAAAGCTTAGGCAAATTTCACATCTTAAGCTTTAGCATAAAAGCAATTACTTCACAGACTAATCATTCCAATCATGGAACTTAGCATTCATGCAAATCAAATCTCATCATAACATAATCACTTTCATAACTTTACCCAACAATTAAGCAATAGCACATCATCTTAACTTCATAAACTTTTCTCATATTGGCAATCAACATCGAAGCACTCAGCTTCATAACTTTTCTTAATCAATTAAGCAGTTATCAAGATAACTTAACTTAACTTATAAACTTTTGACAAAGCAACTTACTTCTTTCCTACTTTAGCTTATATTCATAGAATTTTTTTTTTTTTTAATTCTTCAAGCTCTAGCTTCATATTGACAATTAACTTCCAACTTACTTTATGCTTAACAAAGCATCATAACTTCTTATCTTTCTTAAGCATATAACGACAAGAACTCGTCAACTGAATTAAATGACCGTTATAGATATTCTTTCATGTACTGAAAGATTTTCCTCTTTGAGATATTTTCTATTAATAGAAAAATTATCCTTATCTCAACTGTGATGTCCTAGCATCACACAACATAATGACGACGGTGCAATCTACTAATCTGTTACCGAAAAATCTAAGGTCAAATTATGCATCATACTATATTTTTTTTTATAACACATTTTCACCTATATAAATACTACTTCTTTCTTACTTACTAACATTACTTCTACTTTCACACTTTCGATACTAGCAACAAATAAAAAGGTTGACTCTCTACTGGTCGTCTTTGGAAGGCTTTTCTTCTTTATTAAACGCATTCTTGGAATCTACACTTTCGACCTCTAAATCAACATTTTCTGCTACTATTATTTTTTTTTTTAACGATCACATCTCTGTCCAAAGTAATCTTTGACTTCATCTTCAATATTCGCAACCGACATTGACGAAACTAATCTCGAAACTCGACTTCTGTCGAGGAACACGTCAAAGCTTGGCTAAGCAGACTATCACTTCAGTAGCTGAAGCGTCGTTGAGGTCGTCATAACTGTCCTTCTGGCATGGCAGGAATGATCCCGCTTCAAATTTCTTCGTTGAAACGGAGCAATGAAAGCGAAAGAAAAACTTAAGATTCGGAGGGTTGAGAAAAATATGAAGGACCCCCAGGTATAAAATTCATCTCTGCTTAAAGGCTAAAAAAATAAATCAAATCCTTGAAATAAAATTTTCTGAGGCCAAGATTGGCGCATTTAACTAAACAAGGAAATAACATAATTAACAATCTGAGAAGTAGGTTGGGAAATGGAAGAACCCAAACCGTAATTCAAATCAGATATCTGAAATTCAACAATCATTGGCTTAGGATATTTGGAAAGAAATAAGGAAGAATAAGATTATCCTGAGGTATCGGCTTCGACATCTTCTGAGATATAATAAGAAGACATACGGTAAAAAGGATCAACGAACGTCGGAAGAAACGAGCGAAGAATAAAACGAACAACGAACAAAACGAACGACGGACGAAACGTACGGTGGACACCGGCTGACAGCTTCCATCCAGCGACCGCTGGGAATTTCCAGCCGGCGCCGGAATCCAGCGACCGCTGGGATTGCCGCGCTGAAACTTTTCCTTTTTCGATTTTTTTCATACTTTAAGCTATGTTTTCACTCTTCATTACTTATTTTAATTCTCTTCTTCATACTCATTTTTCTTCTTTTACTTCAGTCGATTTCATCTCGTTGTCGCTTCCCAATGATGTCTCGCGTTCGCTTTACTTTCCAAAAACAAGCAATCGCCTTGCTTGCAATTAATTCATCATCTCGCTTACAAAAGCTCGTCACATAAAGGGTCTCAAGCTCATAACGACGAGCAAAATTTTGATTTAGAAAGTTCCAAGAAATCAACATAAATTGATTAAACTTGAAAGAAATAACTTAAAGAAAAATTTGCACAACTGCAGCAGATTGAAACTGAATTTTAGAACAGAATATTTAGAACCAGGGGGAGTTCAGGGTACCATTAGAAAGCCACGGATGTCTAGTTTCCAACCCAATTTACGGATCCAAATTCCGTTAAACGAGTAGGAAGTTATGGCCTCCGGAGTAAAAGGTGGCAAGCTGCCGCCCAGCTTTCCAGCGACCGCTGGTTTCCGGCGACCGTTGGAATTTCCAGCGACCGCTGGGGTGGTCTTCGGCATTTTCGTCCCAGCGAGCGCTGCTTCCCAGCAAGCGCTGCTTTCCAGCGAGCGCTGCTTTCCAGCCGGCGCTGGAAAGTCGAGCTGAACGTGCTTCTTTATATTTTCATGCATTTGACGAGATTTCTTTCTACTTCCTTGCTTTTCAACGTTCTTCTTCTTCGATTACGCTTCATCCTAATTATTCTAACGCTTTCTCGACGTTAATTAAACTTCATTTTACTTTGCTTTCTTCCATTCTTTATGAAATGATTAAAGCAAAATTAAAACGACGAACATAACGATAACTCGAAAAAAAAAAATTATCAAAACGACCTCTTTGGCCGTACTTCTTCATTTATACGGAAAATTTGCCTCTTCGAGGGCTTTTACGAAAATCCATAAACCTTAATTCTAGATGAATGTGTTCCCCAAGGCTCGGGAAAAATATGTAACAATACATACCAAACATATTTCAAACTTTAAACTTTCATAAAATTCTCCTTCTTTACTTTCTAACTTCATCTCAATAATTAGTTTCATTATGAAAGCGAAAGCTCCATATTACTGAGTTTCTAGTTATGTGGGTTGATCAAGTCCACATAACAGTCCGTCAGTCACATGAAACTTTAAATTTTAAACTTTTAAACATAGAAAACTTTTAAATGCGTACCTGGTTTGCCCGATGAGATGAGGTGCTGGACTTTTGTTGTTGGTACTTAATTAGTCTAGAAATTAAAATCTTGACTAGACTCACAGAAAGTTTAAACACAGAGCAGACGAGCTGCTCTGATACCACTCTGTCGCAGCCCGACTTAGAGTAAAGATGACTAAGCCGGTGGGTCCCGCGATGTACACAATTTATGATTAACCAAGAAATAGATAATGACCCAGTTATCAAACAAAAACCAATCATACCATGAAACACTTCCAACGAACATGTTTATCAAGGAATCATGTTCAACCAGATACCAACAAATAATATCATAAGACCAACGATGCCAAAAGATCAGTATCAACAAGAAGTTTATCAGATCAAGAAAGAAATCAAAGGGTCGTATGATTTAGAAGATCTCAACGGAGAATCAATAACTGATTTCAAGTTAAGGCAGACTAGCATTAAAGCCTTAACAAATAACATCAAGACTTCAGAATTTATAAACTTCAGAGTTTAAAAACGAACTTCAAACTTCAGAAACATATTTCAAACTGTTGCAGCGGAAGACATAACTAGGTTATATGTATGAAGACATATAACCAAACTCTAGTTTAAACAACTTTCAAGAACTTAACCAACAAATGTCCGTCCAAGCACACTTCCATCTTCATCCGAGCTAACCTGCACATTTTAGAAAACAACATGCAGGGCTGAGTACTTCGTACTCAGTGGACACATGCCAAAAATACTTGAAATCTTGCTGCTTAGAGCTATAGATTGAACTTGCCATAAAGCATAACATAAGTAAACTTTCATAAAACAAACCTGTGCATGCTCAAATATTTTCTTTCGAAATAAGCAACTCGCGAGTTATATACTTCTATCATGTATGTACCAGATCTACAATCATAAATTAGTGCTGAGAAGTAGGCCTCCTTCTCAAACACTTGTAACCGGCCCACCTTTCGGAAGGCACACGATTACAAACTAGTGTACACAAATCCTACATTTCGTAGGACCGAATTCGTCTTCCTTCAGTAGATGGTAACATACAAAACTTAAAACATTTGGCAAGTTAATCAATTTAAAAACATCATATATATATATATAATCATATATTCTCATTCATCATTTCTATAGTTAGAAAGCCCACCTGTCGAGTGCTGCTTTATCTTACTCTTCTCGTTCTTGATTTCTCAGCTTTACGTTCCCGCTCATTCCTTCATTCGAAATTTTGGTTTATCAACCAACAGAGCGAGAAACAACGACAGGCAAAGAGATACGCTATCTCGAACAACTTAATTTCTATTCCGCCTCGATTCTCTAACGCTTAATTTAATCCTATCACTTAGAAATTCTAAATATTTCTAAATCTCAACTTAACTTCTAATTAGCAATCGAACTTATAAATATTAACATTTAAACACTTAAATGATCAACATTGCACACTAATCATATAAGCACCTTAATGATATTTAATACTTATATTAATCATATTATCATTCATTTAAGCTTATCATTAACATATAAGCATATCATTATCACATAAGCTCATCATCAACTTATAATTACATCATTAGCATATAAACTCAGCATTAACATATAATTAACATATAAACTTATTATTTACTATTCATACTTCAAACTTAAAATATTTTTGACTCGACAAACGAGCTCTGAAAAATTCTCAAATTAATTTCACATTATTACTAAACCATAATAAACATAATTACATAATCACATCATCAATCTAGATTATCTATACGTATAAACCATCAACTTGGAAAAATAGCCGAAAAATAGAAAATTTTTAATACTTTGTATTTAATTTCTGAAAAATTCCACAATATCTAATTTTTATTGTAGAATCCAAATATGTGATTATTTTTTTTATTAAAAAATCAAATAATCACTATATATATATATATATATTTTTCGGCATTTTTGAAAATTGGAAAATTAAATATCCAATTTCATTCTAATCAATTCCAAACATCTTAAATTAAATTATAAACTATATTTATAACTTAATTACTTAATTATATTGGATAAAAATCAAAACCCTAATATTTATACATTTCGACTTTTTTGTAAAATAGGGAACATTTGATTTTTTTATCCATTGCAAATGACATCATGCTTAATTAATATTCTAGAGGTTAATTATATCATCAATTAACCAATTTAGGCTTTAAATTAATTATTATTAATTTATTAAAAATCTGAAAATTTTGAATATATAAATAATTGAGCTCCAAAAATTCTAACAAAATTCTCACATGCTTAAATAAATACCATAAGCTCAATTCTATCATCAATTTCATTATTCAACATCAAAATTTGAAATGCCCAAATTTGAAGAACCCTAATTCTTCGAAAATAATTATAATTTGAGAATTTATGATTCAATCAATTAATTCAATGCATAAACATACTTAATAACATCATATAAGCTCAATTTAAACATCAATTTAATCATAGAATATCAAGATCAAAAACCCCTAATTTTTAATCATAATTTTCGGTCAAAATAAAAATCATAAAAGGGCTTTGATTCTTTGATTACTTCCAACATCAAACATGCTTAGAATAATTATCTAAGCTCAATTAATCAATCAATTTGATCATCTAACATCACAATTGAAAAACCCTCAATTTTCCTAATTTTCGGCTATTTTAAATAATTAGGATTAGGGTTTGATCTTGCTCAAATTAATGATAGAAATAACATCTAATTCATGAATTAAAAATGCTAATTAAAAATCATAATCATCTACCCTCTCAAGCATAAAATTCGAAATTTTTATAAAATAAAAAGAGGGTGATTTAATCTTGATCTTCAGCTAATACTTGATTTAAACAACTATCTCACCTTAATTATTTGATTTGGAAATGATTAACTCTTGGTTTGGAGCTTAAAACTTGAAGCTTTAATGGAGGAATTGAAATGTATAAGTATGCGTGTGTGTGTGCTGTTGTTGGCCGAAGAAGAAGAAGGAAATGAAGGTGATGATAATGACTTAGCTTAGTTTAATTATTTAACTAACACCAAAGTCAAAAATGGCATATTCCAAATAATATCCCTTGCTTAATCTAATTAAATTCTAATTAATTATTAGGTTAGTCACATAGTCAACAAACATATGTCATTGCTTAGGCAATAATTAGGATTAATTAATTAATTAAATTCTTAATTTAATTAATTAATTACTAAACTTGCTAATCATAACTTTAATCCTTAATTTCTCAATTTAGAAAAATCAATTAGGGCATCTCAAACCCAAATGCAAATTCTCGTAAGAAATTACGGAAAAACAAATCGTTTCTGACTAAAATAGAAATTATTATATTTATTAATTAATTACTAATAAAATAAATTAAGAAAATTAAATACTTAATTTTCTCAATTAAAAATCAAGCATAATTGCATAATCTAATAAACATAAATTTCACTTTGTTTCGGTTAACCCGAGACAAAACAAAAATAATTAAATTCCTTTTTACGACAAGAATTACGGTTGCCGAATAAAAATTATTAAAAAAGAAATTTTCTTATTCTTAAATTTCTTAATTTAATACAATTCGGAAAATTAGGGCTGCCGAAGAATTCTAATTGCCGGAACCTATTCTCATTTTAAGATCTCGCAGCTTAATTAATTTAAACAAGCTCTTAATTAATTTCTAAGATCGGTTATGAAAAAGCGGGGTATTACACTACATTATAATCTTGAAAAAGTCCTATTTGATCCTTGTTCTTGAACTTTTTTAAGCGATGGAGAAATTAGACGATATGCAAGATAATGGTAAGAGATTTGTTTTGTATTGATTTCTTGAGCGTTATCTGCCAAACAGTTGAGTGTTGAGTGATACACTTTCTTGTGAGATTCAATTGTTGAAATGTCGAGATTGATTTTTGCTATTGGTTATGTTAATTGGTGAAAGTTGTGCTTAATGTAGGATTACATCATTTTTGAAGTATGAGGCATTGATGATCTTAGCCATGCCCCATTCGTGTTTCTTGATCTTTGTTCTACTCATTATTCGAGGACGAACAATGACTTAAGTTTGGGGGAATTTGATAAACACTCATTTTGCATGGTTTTCACTTGTTCTTTTATGCATATTTTGATAAGATTATGCGCTTATGTGACGTCTTTTGGTTTGTTTTCTTAATTACGCTATGATGTCACGTTTGGGTATAGATTTGAGTGTTTTGGAGTACCTAATGTTCAAAGGGATAACTCAAGATCAAAAGAAAAGAGAATTAGACTAAAGAATCGAGCAAAACAAACAAAACATGGGACGAGCTGTGAAAAATAAAATACATGTTGTGCAAATTGAGCAATTTAGGAATGAAGGTCAGCTCGTTGGGAGTTCGTAAGCAAAAATGGATCCAAATTTGAAGTTATAATGAAGAAGAACGGGCCGAAACAAGTTTGCTGCGCAAGAGGGACAAAAACGGCGACCTAGACCCTTGGGTCGCCGATTCTGCAAATTTACCTTACAAAACCGGCGACCGGGACAACGACAGTTGCCCAGGTCGCCGGAACTCTCTGGAATGCCCTAAATTTGACAAAATCGGCGACCAATCCGGCGATCCACAACCAGGTCGCCGATTTTGTCTTGAACTTTGCACAATATGCGATTTTGTTACCTTTTTGGTCTAGGTTTTGGCTCCCATCTATAAATATGTCTTCATAGATTAGTTTGAGGACTTTTTACATCTTTTTACATTGAATTATTTTTGCTCTTTAGATTTCTTTTCAAGTTTTTAGCTAGTTATTTACTTTTTCTTGGAGAAAATTCGAGATTGAAGATTAAAGATATTCAAGACGAGATCAAGTATCTGAACTTTGGTTTTTCTAATTAGTATCTTTAATTATGTTTTTCTTTTATTTATTTGTTGAAACCCTAGTTATGAGTAGCTAATTTTCTTTGTTGATCCTAGGGTTTGTAATTAAGACTCAATTGAGATAATATTTTTTATTTATTGATTTCAATTTTCCTTTCAATTCATGGTTTGTGATTCTTGGTGCTTTATTCATGTTTAGATAGTTGGCCACTACTTATGCATGCTAGTTGTTCGATTAAATTCTTAGTGGGTTTAGTTGATCAATGGAACTCAAGAATGCATGATATGAATAATTATGAGACCTAGCGGAGATTAATTCGTTCATAGGGGGATATAGATCTTTTGTACTTTTTGGAGTTAGTAAATTATCTTGAGACCTAGCGGAGATAGATATTTTGCTAATCTACTTTGCATGACTTGTCGAGAGAGAGATTGTGAATATATTTGTGATTCCTTCACCTAAATAGAATTAAAATTGGTAATTGGGTAAATAAGTTAATTTTGTTGTTGATTTTGAGTCGATGTATTCCCTAGGATCAGTCTTTTTTCTTTGAAATTTTATAAATTTGTTTCTTTGTTATTTATTTTTCTTGTAATTAATTAATTTCTTTTTAAGTTGAGAATAAAATCCCAAATTAAAATACTCAAGAGCTTGAATAGTAAAGAGGTTTCTAAATTTTATTTCCCATTGTATTTTCGATTTACAGTCCTTGTGGATACGATACTCGATTTACTAACTATCTATAATTGTACCGTTCAGTTGCGGTATATATTGCTAAGATTTTAGTGATCAACTGTGCATTGGATTAATTAGCATTGGTGTATAAACAAATGTCTACATTGTTTTAGAAAGTTTAATTCTGCTCATACTGCTGCAAACATTGCTCTTTGCATTATAAAAGTGTTGAATCATTAGTCTTTTTTCAATCGGTTTTGATAATGCATTTGCTAATACTGCAATTGTGTCTCCTCTAATTGTTGCATGTAATCCAACTCTTGCAGGAAAATATTTTCATACTAGATGTATACGTCACATACTGAATTTATGTAATGCCCCGTCTTCTTGTGTAGCTAATTTTAGTACTGCCTTAATTAACATAAGAAACTTCAGTGAAAGAAAAGCATTTTGTTTCAGAAAATTTTATCCAACAACTCTTTTTCGCCATAAAAAGAGTTTTATAAATTTTTGTTACGTCTCGATTAACCCGAAACGAATAAGTTTTTATATTTAGCAATGAGTGATATTTACTTGGTCATTATTTGACAAAAAATTGAATTTAATTTATTTAAGTGATTTTCTGTGTGATTTATCGCTTAAATTATTAGCTTTGATCTATTTGAAAATTATTCGGTTCTCCGAATTTTTCCGTGAAATTTTTATCTAGGATTTGTGATACCCTAATTGAATTCCTATATTGAGAAATTAGAGATTAAAATGAGGATTAGCATGTTAGTAATTAATTGAATTGATTAAGTATTTAATTAATTAACTAACTAATCACTATTCACCTAAATATCTAGATATTAAATTTAGAATCTTCTAACATATGGTATAAATACCATCATCATCATCTTCTTTCCTTCTTCTCCTCCCTCCCACAGCCGCCACTTCACACGCACACACACACACACACACACTTGATTTCTTCCATTGTTATCCAAGTTTTGAGCTCCAAGATCAAGATCAAAGCATAGCAAATCCTTTCCAATTAATTAAGCAAGGTTAGATCTATGATGTACTAATCTTATAGCTTAAGATCAAAGCTTAAATCATCTTATTTCTTCCTTCCTCTTTTTCGAAATTTTGAGGATGTGGTTGGATGATTTTGATCTTTTAGTAGCATGTTTATTTTATATTTAGAAGATCAAATATGTGATTAAATCAAGCATGAGCAAACCCTAACCCTAATTTTGAAAAAGTCGAAATTTATTAGAAATTGGGGGTTTTTGATTCTTGTGTTGGATGATGAAATTGATGTTATATTTGAGCTTAGATAATTATTCTAAGCATGTTTGATGTTGGAACAAAGCATGAATTCTCAACCCTTCTATTCTTTTAATTATGGCCGAAAAATTGGGTATAAAATTAGGGTTTTGATTGTTGATGTTATATGATTCAATTGATGCTTGAATTGATTTTATATGATGCTAATGTGTGTGATTGAGCATGAATTAATTGAATGAGAGCATGATTACCCCAAACCCTAGCTAAATTCGATAATTAGGGTTCTTGAGATTAAGGGTTTTAGTTTGAGATTTAATTTGATGAAATTGATTGAAGAATTGAGCTTATAATAATTAGTTAAGCATGTTATGAATTTATTGGAATTTTTGGAGATTAATTTTCTAATTTTCAAAATTATTAATTAATTTCTAAAATTAGGGTTTTCTTAATTAAAGCTTAATTTGGTTAATTAGTGTTATAATTAACCTTGTTAAATATATATAAGTAATTAGGGTTGGATTTTATTCAAATTATTCAAGTAATTAAGCTCAAATTATAGTTTATAATTTAATTAAAGATGAATAGAAGTGATTAAAATGAAATTGGAATTTTAATTCTTTATTTTTCAAAATTACAGAAAATTAATTAAGAAAAATAAAGGACTATTTGATTTTTAATTGAGAAACTAATTGCATTTGTGAACTTCTCGATAAAAATTAAGTATTGTGTGATTTTTCTGAAATTTATTTCAAAGTATTAAAACTTTGCTATTTTCGGTGGATTTTTCCGAATCGAAGATCTATGCATTTAATCGAGTCGAATATGTGAAGTGAATGCGTAATTGTGTTTAATATGTTGAAAAGTGTGCATGTATTTAATTTGTTGAGACCGTTCGATGGGTCGAGGTCGACTTAGTCGATTGATGTGAATAGTATATGAAGTATGCATGTTTGTTTTAAGTTTTAATTGTTTTAAAGTTAGAAGTTAATTAAGAATAAGTTAGCTTTAAAAGTACTTAGGAAAGTTAAGTTGGGTTTCTCGAGTTTAGCCGTAGAAATCCGAAGCGAAATAGAAGTTAAGAGTAGCGAAGTCGTCTCTCTTTGTTAATCGTTAATTCTCGCTCTGATGACGTGAAATTTAATTTCAAATGAAGGAGCAAGCGGAAGTGTGATTCCGAGGATTCAAGAGTGCTAAAGATAAGTCCAAGCTTCGTTGATTCAGGTGGGCTTTCTCACTAAAAGAAAAGATGAGAACGCTTATATATGTATATATATGTGTTGATGATTTCAAAATGATTGACTTGCCAATGTTTTAAGTTTTTGTATGTTACCATCTACTGAGGGAAGACGAATTCGGTCCTGCGCAAGGCGGGATTAATGTACACTTGTGTGATTGTGAGCCGTCCTTTTTGGTTGGCTGATCACAGTGTTTGAGAAGGAGGCCTACTTCTCAACACTATTATTATTTGATGGTAGAACTGGTACATACATGCTAAATTATATGACTGCGCAGTCACTTATGCTTTATATCAAAGGAAAATGTTTGAACATGCACATGTTTGTTTTATGAAAGTTTACTTGTGCTATGCTTTATGGAAAGATTCAATCTATAGCTGTAAACAGCAAGATTTCAATTATTTTGGCATGTGTTCACTAAGTACGAAGTAGTCAGCCCTGCATGTTATTTTTAAAATGTGCAGGTTAGCAAGGATGCAGATGAAGGTCTGCTGGACGGACTTGTTGTTGTTAAGAGTCGTTTTTGATGAACTTAGACCTAGATTATATGTCTGCATACATATAATCTCATGTTTTCCGCTGTAACTTTATGATGTTTATGTTATTTTGTACAAGTATGAAGTCCGTTGAAATCCGAAGTCTTGAGCTATGTTCATTAACTTGTTTTCAAGCCAGTCTGCCTGATCTTGTATGACAGTTGTCGTCTACTTTTGAACTTCTCTGATGTTGCAACTGTTTTTCTTTATCGTGCTTTCTTGATCCTGAAATCAGCTCGCCGTATTCATGTCTCGTTACCGTTGAGGCGATTGTTGAAATTTATTTATTTATGGGCTTATTTGAGTTCTTGACTGTTGATATGCATGTTGTTATATCTCGGATGAGTAATCCATTGTTTATCTCGAGTCATGCATGCCGTAAATGCCTTAAATTTGATTGATGGTCGAGCAGGAGTTATCATATGTTGTTCTTGTCCGATAACTGGGTCGTTATCAAATTCTTTGGTTAAACATAAATTGTGTACGTCATGGGAGCCACCGGCCCGGTCATCTAATTTCTGGGTTGGGCTGCGACAGAGTGGTATCAGAGCAGGTTTGTCTGCTCTAAGTCTGTATTTCTTTTAAGTCTAGTCTAGTTTGAATTCCTAGACTAGTTGAATTTTTAACAACAACAGTCCAGCACCTCATCTCATCCAGCTATTCAGGTAAGAATTTTAAAGATTTTCTGTTTATTGCAAAGATTAAAAGTTTTAAAGTTTTTGAAATTTATAGAATTTTGAATTTATGATGTTGTGATGTGGTTTTGAGCTCCTAATGAGGTTGTTTTGTGATGATTGGTCGTAAGCGAGACGATGGAACAATTGTGAAAGCAAATTGATTGTGTTTTTCCCCATCCTCATGATTATGTTTTTGACGTGAGCTCGTTTCTTTCTCAGCCGTTGCCAAATGGCTATGTTTCATCTCCACCCCTATCCAACGTTTTAGCTCATGTTCCCGAGTTCTTCGCTCCGGCGAACAGTCTAATTTCAGCCCCCTCTACCGACTTAGTTCCCTTTGACCCTACTTTGGATACCCCTCAAGCTTTGAGTTCTTCGGAGCTCGAATCTTACTTTGGAACTCAGCCCGTTCCCTTTGTTCCTCACGAGAGTAGTTCGTCCGGACCGCGATGCTATGACAGTGACGAAGAGAACGTTGACCCGGAGGTTGGAGCGACCGTGGAATTCTCTCACCTCCGTCATATGCCATTTAACCAGCTTGGGTTTCAGCCGAGCTTCAGGCCTTCGCCGGGTGTGTACGACGAAAGTGTTGTCCGTTTGATGCTTGATGGAGTGGAGTGAGTCGAGGAGAGCACCGAGTCCGAGAGCGAGGAGGACCTGAGCAAGAAAGATCCGAGTGTAGATGAAGGCCCTCCTGAGGGTGAGCAGTAGACGAGTGGTCGAGAGTGGTTATGTAATAGAAGTAGTAATCGAACAAATTTTATGCTTTAATATTTTTACGTTTTTATGCTTGTATAGCATGTAGTCGTACATAGATGCATAATTATAGTTTGATGATCCGGTGGTGAAGTAGAATTCCGCCTCAAGATAGTATGTTTTGTGTGATGTTAGGACATCACGGCTAACGTAGGGAGTTTTTGGTTGTAGATAAAAATCCCTTGTTTTTATAAAAGCCTTGAAGAGGAAAATTTTTCTTAAATGATGA
This sequence comes from Agastache rugosa, assembly GCA_031470985.1. Classification (NCBI taxonomy): domain Eukaryota; kingdom Viridiplantae; phylum Streptophyta; class Magnoliopsida; order Lamiales; family Lamiaceae; genus Agastache; species Agastache rugosa. The sequence continues at coordinate 14,509,465 of CM062607.1, forward strand.
AGTATGGCCAAAGCAGTCGTTTTAGTATAATCTCCGAGTTCTTGTTATTTTTGTCATTTTAATTTCGGCATAATCGTTTAAAGAAATGTGGAATATGAAGTAAGATGAAGTTTAAGTTTTGAAGAAGAGCTTTAATTCAAGAAATCAAGGAGGAAAAACTCGCAGAAAGTATGAAAATCGAAGGAGGCATTGCTGCAGCACAAAACCGGCCCCGGCTGGAAAGAAAGTACAGAACTCGAACCTAGCCGCGGCTACATACTAGCCCTGACTGAAAAAATATTACAGCGCGAGATCCCAGCCATGGCTGGCTGGGCGATTCCGACTTGTTTCCGCCTCTATGTTTTGTCCGATGCTCGTTGGTCCTTTTCTCTGTTAACCACCTTCTTGCTATACCTTAGAAGAGCTATTGTAGAAGCTAATGTCTTAGGATAATTTTATTTCTTTCTTGTTTTCTTCAGGAAAGCTTGAGCCAGTGTTTATTTAGCTAAGTTGAGCATGAAAAAAAAATGTTGTGTTGCTTGAATTATTTTTCTGCTTGGCTGATAAATTGATCAAATGATGATGAGAATGAATCGTTTGATTCATTAGTTTTGATTAGCATGTTTGTGCTAAGTTGTGATTGAAAATTTTGTTAAGTTTTAAAGTAAATCAAATTCTTTCGAAAAGCCCTGTGTTAATTAATTAGAATGCTGCCAAGAGGAAGAGGCAGAGGAAGAGGTAGAATTGATGACCAGCAGAGAGAACCTACCCCACCTCCTCAGCCCGAGAGGAGGATAAAAGAACTTTTTCTTCGTCAAAATTCCCCAACCCTAGACGGAAGAGGAAATCGGTCAGAAGCCGAAGAGTGGGTTCGTTCGTTATAAAGAATTTTTAGGTTTCTTCGTTGTAGCAATTAAGAACGCCTTACGTGCATGTCCTACCAGCTCAAAGGATCTGCGGATTATTGGTGAGAAGCTCGTCAGAGAACGTATACCCCTGAGTAGCTAGAGAATCTTACTTGGGAGCAGTTCAAGAATGCTCTGTTAGAGAAATATGTCCCAAGGAGTTACCGCAAATAGAAGGAGAACGAGTTTGCCAATCTCAAACAAGGAAAGAAATCTGTGTCCGAGTATGATCGAGAATTTTGTGACCTAGCTCATTTTGCTCAAGATAAAGTAGACACCGATGAGAAGATGTCTGAGCTCTTTCGCGCGGGACTTCGTCAGGAGATAAGAGTCATGCTAGCCAGTCAAAGTGCCTTGACCTACGTAGAGGCTTTAAACCGAGCCTTGGATATGGAATTGGCAATGCTGCCGGAGAAATCTTCTCAATCTCCAGCACCTTCCTCTCTTTCAGTTCATGTTCCAGCAGCAGCGAGCCCTCAGCTTGCAAACCAGGGTCAATTTCAAAAAGGGAAAAGAAAGTGGCAAGGTCAACAGCAGCAACAGATAGTCCCAGAAAAGTTCAAGCCGTCTTTAGTTAGTCAAGGCAGTTCATTGCAAGGGTATCAAGGAATTCCGCTGTGTTCTAAGTGCAATAGAATGCACCAAGGAATCTGAAAGGCTGGAAGTAACAGCTGTTATACGTGCGGGCAAGTTGGTCACTACTCCCTTTAGTGTCCGAATAAGCAGCAAGGATCCGAAGGAGGTAGACCTTAGCAGAATCAGCCCCAACGTTTGAAGACGATAGAAGGGATTCCGCAACCGCAGTAGCAACGCAATCGCCAAGGACATCGTTCTCAGTAGCAGCAAAAGCAACCTCAGCAACCGCAAAGAGAGCCTCAGCAGTAGTATCAAAGGGTTTTTGCCCTTGAGCGGAATCCGTGCGTTAAAGACCAGGGAAATTTGATAGGTATGGGTCAATTAAGAGGTGTACCTGTTATAATTTTGTTTGATACGGGTGCATCACATTCGTTTATATCAAATGCATGCGTTGATAATCTTGGTCTTAACGTAGAACGTGCTAAGCAAAACCTGAGAGTAACTACTCTAGTAGGTAAATCTACCTCAGTTACTCGTGTCTGTCCTAATTTAGAGTTTGAATTAGGATTTCTCAAGATGTCAGCCAAAGCCCTTAATCTAATAAAAATATGGGATGTTGATTTCATTCTGGGAATGGATTGGTTGACCAAATTTTTTGCAACCATCCGGTGCAAGCAGAGGCAGATCTCTTTCCAGCCGCATAGACAAGAGCCAACTCTATTCTTTGGAATAGAAAGAAGCCATAGGAGTTTGTCGATTATCTTCGCAGTTCAAGCAAGAAGATTGTTGAGAAGAAAAGATGTGCAAGCATATCTCATTTATCTCAACAAAGACGAAAATCAAGAAGAAAGCATATAAGACATAGCTGTAGTCAGGGAGTTTAAGGATGTTTTCCCTGAAGTCTTGCCAGGATTGCCTCTAGATAGAAAATTGGAGTTCACCATAGATCTGGAACCTGGCTCAGCTCCGATATCAAAAGAACCATATAGAATGGCCCCGAAAGAGCTGCAGGAATAAAAGATCCAATTGCAAGAATTGCTTGATCTAGGTTTTATCAGGCCTAGTGTTTCCTCGTGGAGAGCGCCAATCTTGTTTGTCAAGAAGAAGGACGGTAGTCTCAGGATGTGTATCGACTACCGAGAGCTAAACAAGCTGACACTGAAGAACAAGTATCCTCTGCCAAGAATAGATGATTTGTTTGCTTAGCTCAAATGAGCTAGTATCTCCTCAAAAATCGATTTGAAATCTGGTTAGCACCAGTTGAAGATTCGGCAGGAAGATATTCCAAAGTCAGCATTTCGAACAAGATACGGCCACTACGAGTTTGTAGTAATGCCGTTTGGTCTGACAAATGCTCTAGCAGTATTTATGGATCTCATGAATCGAGTTTTCAATGAATTTTTGGATAAATTTGTCGTCATCTTCATTGATGATATTCTCGTGTATTCAAAGAATGAATTGGAACACAAGGAACATCTTAGAATTGTCTTGGAGAAGTTGAGAGCCGAAAGGTTATATGCCAATTTCAACAAATATTAATTTTGGCTAAGAGAAGTGAATTTCCTCGGATATGTTGTTTCCTCTGAAGGAATCAAGGCCGGCCCAGCAAAAGTGCAAGCAGTCTAGGAATGGAAGGCTCTAACTACACCGCATGAGATTAGGAGTTTTTTAGGTCTAGAGGGTTACTATCGGAGATTCATCGAAGGATTCTCCAAGATAGTGAAGCCAATGATCCAGCTTCTAAAGAAATAATCGAAGTTCGAGTGGTCTAAAGAGTGTGAAGAAAGCTTCCAAGAACTCAAGAAGAGACTAACTACTGCTCCAGTGCTAGTAGTTCCAGAGCCAGACAAGAATTATACCGTCTTTAGGGATGCATCAAAGAATGGTTTGGGCTGTGTCCTAATGCAAGAAGGGAAAGTTGTTGCTTATGCTTCAAGACAACTTAGACCTCACGAGCTTAGCTATCTAACTCATGATTTGGAACTAGCAGCGGTCGTGCATGCTCTGAAGATTTGGAGACATCACCTTTACGGAGCAAAATGTGAGATCTTCACATATCATAAGAGCCTCAAATACTTCTTTGAGTAGAAAGAGCTAAACATGAGGCAGCGAAGATGGCTCGAGTTAGTCATGGACTACGATTGTAAAATGTTCTATAACCCATGAAAGGCAAACGTAGTAGCTGATGCTTTGAGCAGAAAGAGTAAATCTGAGCCGAGAGTTATTCTCACTCAAGAGAAAGAACTCATTAAGAGTTTTGGAGAGTTGAATTTAGAAGTGGTTTCGCCGCCGTAATCTACAGAACAGATAATTGCAGCCCTGGAAGTAGTTCCAGACTTAAGATCGAGGATTGCTAATGCTCAGAGAAAAGATGAAAAGTTAGAAAAGTTGTGACTTAAGATTCGCCAAGAAAAGATTGAAGATTTCCGAGAGGCATGAGATAATGTTCTCTTGTATAGAGAAAGGCTTTGTGTGCTTGACGATGGAGAGCTAAGAAATGAGATCATGAGCGAAGCTCATGAAACCCCTTATACCGCACATCCCGGAAGCACCAAAATATATCAAGATTTGAAGTAGAAATTTTGGTGGGAAGGAATGAAGCGAGATATAGCTTCATTTGTGGAATGATGCCTAGCCTGTCAGCAAGTAAAGCCATTGCATCAAAGGCCGTTTGGGAAGCTACAACCCCTAGATATCCCAGAGTGGAAATGGGATGATATTACAATGGATTTTGTAACTGGGCTACCTAAATCAAAAAGAGGTAATACAACAATTTGGGTGATAGTGGACTGACTGACAAAATCTACTCATTTCATACCAATTCCAATCACTTATGGATCAGATAAGCTAGCCCAGCTGTATGTTCGAGAGATTGTACGTTTGCACGGAGTGCCTAAATCGATCACGTCGGATCGAGATTCTAAATTTACTTTCCGTTTTTGGAGAAGTATGCAAGAGGAACTAGGCACCAAATTGAACTTCAGCACAACCTTTCATCCTCAAACAGATGGCCAGTCAGAAAGAACCATCCAAATCCTGGAAGACATGTTGAGAACTGTTGTTTTAGACCGAAGTGACAATTGGGAGCAAGTTTTACCCCTTGGTGAATTCACTTATAACAACAGCTATTAGATGACAATCAGCATGGCGCCCTACGAAGCTCTCTAAGGAAGGAAATATCGGTCCCCGCTATATTGGGACGAGATAGGCGAGAGAAAGATATTAGGTCCCGATGTAATCTAAGAAATGATAGAGATCGTTAGCCAAATCAAACAATGTCAGAAGTCTTATACAGATACTCGAAGATCGGAGCTAGAGTTCGAAGTTGGAGATAAAGTTTTCCTGAAAGTTTTGCCTTCAAGAGGAATTCATCGTTTTGGAGTGAAAAGAAAGCATAAACCTCTCTATATAGGACTATATGAAATCCTTGAAAGGATAGGTCGAGTAGCATATAAGCTAGCCTTGCCGCCGAGTTTTGGAAGTTCACATAACGTGTTTCATGTATCTCAGTTGTGATGATACATTTTTTACCCTAAGCACGTTATCCGACAAAAAAGAAGTGACTCTCGAACCAGATCTCAGTTATGAAGAGAAGCCGGAAGCGATTCTGGACCGAAAGGTCCAGCAGCTGAGAAACAAATTGATCGCATCAGTAAAGATCAAATGGAGACATCATGGATTAGAAGAAGCAACTTGGGAGCTAGAAGACAAGATGAGAGAAAATTATCCCAACCTTTTTCAAGAGGTAAGCAAATTTTGGGACGAAATTTATTGTTAGGGGGACAGGATGTAATACCCCGTCTTTCTTGCGTAGCTAATTTTAGCACTCCCTTAATTAAGATAGGAAGCTTCAGTGAAAAAAAAGCATCACTACAAAAAAACTCTCTTTAACCGACGGATTTTTTCGTCGGTAAAACTAAGGAATCCGTTGGTAAACAGATTACCGACGGATTTATCGATGGATTTATGTCGTCCTTAAATACGTCGACGGTAAAGATTTACCGACGGATTTATTTCCGTCGGTAAATTTAACGACCGATTACCAACGGATATTTCACCGGTGACGTTCTGTTTTTTGTATTCCGTTTGCTGAAAATAGCGACGAAATACCGACGGATTATCCATCGGTAATTATCGACGGATATAAATCCGTCGGTAAGTTTCAAAGAATCGAAACACATATTATCGATGGATTGTCCGTCGGTAATTACTAACAGACAAATATCCGTCGGTAAGTTTTGAAGAATCGAAACACATATTACCGACGGATTTTCCGTCGGTAATTACCGATGGATTTAGGTCCGTCGGTAATGTTTTTAACAATATTTTTTTACAAATTATATTATATATATATTTATTTATTTTTGCAATATTATTGTCAAATTAAAATTTCCAACAAAAACCAAACATCAGGCAAAATAATTAATTTGCATTAAAAGCGATTTGTCATATATCAAATAATATCATGTTCGACAGATATAAATGTAAAATGTAAAGAGGTTTAAATATTCAAAAATACTAAATAATTTAAAAACTATCTAACAAACAAGTAAATCATGCATCAGGACCAGGGGGTGGAGGTGGACGAAAAAACTGCCCTGATGCCAGCATCTGCTGGAACTGTGAGAGCCCGAATTTTCGTTCCTAGAATATGTTGATTTAAGAATAAGATAACCTTAGGAAGGTACCTATTTCCCGGATTTTTTTTAAGAATAAAATATCTTTTAAAATATAAGAGGAAGACATTATTTATAAGTCTTCAAAGAAAATGATTTCGAAGCGTAGAAAGTGATTTTAAATCGTTTCGATTATCATATTTCTTCATTTAGTACGAGCATGGCACATTATATGTTTACATGTGAATTATATGGCACTTTATTATGTGATTTAACTGTGATTAAGTTTGGTGTTGAGAATTATTAGATAAATCGAGTAATTAAGTATTAACAGAATTGATTAAGGTTGTACAAGACCACCAAGCATAAATTAATTAAGTGAGTATGCTTTAGATGATTAAATGATATTCGATCACAACATAATTTTGCTAGAACAATTATTTAATCTCGATCAATTAGAATTTCTCTAATTAATTTACGTAACGATCTAGAGGGCTCGTACCCGGATATAAAATACGAGACGAGATGAACTATATGTACACATATATATTAGAACCGTGTGTGTACATAATTGTACCTATATATATATGTGTGATATTTTTATAAGAACAAGATATCTAATTAAACTAGTACCTAATTAAATAAATACATGTAACAAGTTTACTAGTATATTGAGATGAATAAAACAAAGAAAATACATGAAAGAGAGAGAGAGACAGCAGAGAGAGATTGAGAGAGAGGGAGAGAGATCTCATTCAAACTCACATGCTAACACCATCATTATTCAAACCCCATTTTTCCACCCAACCTCAAAATTGGCCAATGCATGACTAGCCTTCTCTTACACACCCATCACTCACACTCAAATCACCACCAACTCCCCTCCCCCTCACTCATTTTCGGCTGCTATACCAGCAGCAACTCCCACAAACACACTAGTCACTTTTACACTCCATCCTTCACACCATTTGCTCTCAAACTCCACCACCACCACCACACCTCTTGGCTGCCACCACCACAACTTTTCCACATGTGAGAAGATCCCTAGGAGGAGAGTAAGAGGCTGGGAAAGGCTGGAGAAGAAGAAGCAAACCATGAGAGAGAGAGAGAATTCGCGAGTGAGGAAGAAAGAAGCAAGAGTTTGGTATATGTTCTAACTCTAAATCTAAGATTTAACCTTCTAAGTTTTCTACTAGATTTTGTTTATATGAGTATTGCATGTGTTATGAGCATGTTATTCATGAAGTTTCATGGTTCCTATGGTTTAAAATAAAAGTCTATGATTAAATATAGAGTTCTATGGATATATATGCATTCTTGAGAAGCATGAAGGTTGTTAAAGTGAAAGCATGGTTAAATCTCACTTGTTATGCATAATAAACATGTTATATATGTTATATGTTTAGATCTAGGACATATATGATGATTTTTGATGCTTAGAGTTCGAATTTTGGAAAAAAAATATAGAAAGCCATATTTTCCAGATTTCTTTCTTATGATTTTTGAACCAAACGGGCCAGCCAAAACTATAGAAAATTATCTCCGTTTGCTCTCAGATTTTAACATGTTGTAGCCTTATATCTCTTCTGTAACATATACAAAAATTAGCCAAATCCATCGAGCGAATCGTTCTAGAAAAATTAAAGTGTCCACTGACCTCCTGTTAAGAATCGTAGTTGGAGCAGTTTAAAACATCGTAGTATAACTCTCTGGATATTTGAATTTGAAAATAATTTCTTCAGTGAAAATATAGTAGACATCCTAAGTTTTCCATAGCCACAAAGAACTCAATTTTTCATTAAGTGATCAGTCGGTTATCGTACGTCAAAGATGGCTACTTGAATGAAAGTTACGCACACTAACTGTTTGACAAAATACGTATGTGGAGTTTCTGATTTCATCAGATGTAGAATGTGTGTGTACTGACCTATCTTTGTTTGAGCATAATTTCCAAACCGCTGCATATGTTTGCATGAGACTACTTGCATGTTAAATTATGTCATATAATCTTTCCAGAATGATAAATCATGCCTATATATGTTCTTGTATCAGTTTGTTATTTCACGTTGAACATGGTTACTTGGAAGTACTTTAATGCACAGAGAGTGTCTGTAAAAATGCCTCAATGAAGATTTTGAGAATTAATTCTTATCTTTACAAGATTTTATGAATCCTATTACGTAAAATGACTTGAATGAGAAATACATATATTTTAAGTATATGTATGCATATGTGCTAATTATATATAAATATGAATGTGAGTTTATTAATTATTTTAACCATTTTACTATCATATATGATTTAAAAATGATTAATTAAGCATGATTGCTTGATGAAATGCATATGTGAACTAGGTAAACTTCTTATGCGCATTACATGGCATGACATGGATTCCTAAAATCAAGTTTAAAAGTTTTGGACCTTAATTTGGTCTGTAATTAAGAATAAAAAATATGAGGAGCCCCTCGTTGGTTTTCTTCAAGTTTAAAGGGTAAATCGGGAATAGGTTGACCTAGGATTTAGTTGGTTGTGCTTTTAACTTTTCCTATGTTAAGAGCCTAAGTGTTGAGACGGTCTTGTAGGAGACATCGGATTTTAGATCGAGCTTGAGATCTTTTTGCCTTTGGAGGAATCAAGGTGAGTTCCTATTTTCAAACCGTGGGTTAGAATCCTACGGAGGTAAATTTCGGGTTACTAAACCCTAATATTTTTCTTATGAAAATGATATGCATGCTTTATTGCTCATTGTTGTGTTTACCAAAGAACGGGTATTCCTTCCGTTATCGGTTTGCACCAAAGGGTGCCAACCACCATTAAACGATCGGTCCCCGACTTTGATCGAGCAGGGGTGTGTACACAGAAGACTGTTTATGGTTGAAATCAAAAGGGATTTTCCATGGCAGCAATTCGGTTCAATTGACGGGGCTAGCTACCCCCTTGATTGTCCCGGCTGGTAATACAATTAATGGAGTAAGTATGTAATTATGCACTAGATGAGCTTTGCTCTAAGATAAAATGTTTTACACTTATATGGGATTCAAATGTTTTATTTTTAAGGTATCATCCCATATATGTGAAGCAGCATGCAATATCTTTACGAAAATGATTTATATAAATGTTTGCCAAAGAGGGCAAGAACTCGCTGAGTATGCTAGTACTCAGCCCAAAATCTTTTCTTTTCAAATGCAGGATGAGTGGCGAGATGGCAAGTGGTGTGACGGCTTCCGAAGTTATTTGGGTGGCGATCGTTTAGATCGTCATCGTTATTTTGCTTAACGTATGACGATACGTGATTCCACATTTGATATGTAATAATTTAAACAAACTTGAACTTCGTACTTATTTTCGTTTTCTTTTTTGCCGATTATTCGATCGCGGGTAATTGATGAAACTCAAGCCTAAATTTCTTCTACCGTGCAGGGTCCGAAGTCCTCATACTTCGAACTCTAGTTGGTATCTGGGTAAGTTATTCATCAGACAACTTATTTTAAAATCATATTCATGTTTAGTTATTAGACATGTATATCTATATCTTTATTCCGCTGTCAACATATACTTTCATGACGTCATTTCCATGTGGCGGCCTGCTCGATCCGCATAGGCCCGGGTGGCGGGTCGCCACAGGAACTCGGCAAACTGCTGCTCTAGACGTGCACGTGCCTCGCGTTCCGCCTGCTGCTCCTGCTCGATGAGGGCACGTGCCTCTAGCTCCTCCTATAGCTGCTCCTCTTAGCTACCGATTCGTCTCTGAAACATCTCTTGTGTCAGAGCAGCCGTAGAAACAGAGCTACCACTGGATGCAGTCTGTCTAAGCTGGCTGCTGCCGAAGTTTACAGTGCCGTAGCGCCTCTGCTTCGTGGGCTGTGTGATCTCCAAATTGATCTCGTTCAAATCGGATCGTCGCTCTGCAGCAGCCCGGCGATGAACCTCGGCCTAATTCATAAATATAAAAGTGTTAGAAAATATATTATCATCAATTATGATAATTAGAAAAACTTAATTAAATACTTACATCAATTTCTTCATCACTCGGCGTCAGATAAGTTCAATCGGCATTCACATGCAGTCGCAGAAACTCGCATAATTCAATGCATCTGGTGCGACCCCCTGCTCTGCTGCCTATTCATGCATCATTACAAAATATCATATATAAGTTTTAATTATAAATTAAAAAATATAATATATATATATATATATATTGGTTAACAAGTTAATTAAAAATTACGTACCAACGACTGAACGAGGAGACGAGTGGATCTTGATCCTCCCCTATGCTTGCTAATCCGTGTGTTGGGTCCATCGGACTCAGCCAACCGATTTGCACGAGCTTTTTCTGATCTAACAATCACATCTGGATTCGCTCAATACTCTTGCAAACCCGTCCAAAACTCATCAGTCAAGTAAGGGGGTTTGGTGTCAGGGTTTTTGATCCACAGTTTCTTCATATCGTTCACCCACCCACTGTATCTGACACGTGCCTTGGCCTTCCACATTTTATACACATCTGCTTCCCACTCAGCTGGTCAACTAAAATATTTCTGTTGAACATAATATTAATTAATAAGTTAATCACTTTTTAATGATAATAATAGTAACAAACTCTTGAAATTTTATTACCTTAAATTCTACAAAGAATATAGCCTTGATGCTATCTGGAGTCAATTTCCAACTAAACCCTCCTGGATTTTGAATACTCTTAAAAATCACTGAAGGAGTATGGGAGATCTCAGGTACCTCTAGTAGATAACTTTCCATTTGTAAAAAAAAAACAAAAAAATTAGACAATTAACACATAAATATATATATATATTATATCATATATTATAATAAAAATTTCAATATTTATTATACATACATATATATATATATCATATATAATAAATATTGAAATTTTTAATATATATAATAAATATTGAAATTTTTAATATGAATTACAAAAAAAAATACATACCCATTGTCGTCTCTCTGAAAAACCACCCTCCCCGTACTGTCTCTCTGGAAAACAACAGGTGGCCTACTGGAGCTGGCAGGTGCTGTCTCCGGAGGGGTATCTGGTACCTACTGTGAAGAGGGCGGAGTAGCACCTAAACGTGTAGTGTTGCGTTGTTTTTTTGGTTGTATTTTTGGATGATCTGCATGCGTGTTTGTGATGCCCTTTTGCTTGATTCTATATTGTTTTGGAAATTAAATATGGCTAATGATGCTTTGTCGAGCTTTCAGTGGAATATGTAGATTTTGCTCGGAAACGACGAAGGCGACAAGGTTCGATCAATCTGCATCACAGTAATGAGTTTTTGGTGTAGTGAAACTTAGCGGTCTCTCAACCTAGGAGACCGCTGAGTTCCAAGCATTGCGTTCACGTATGAGGTGTCAGCGGTCTCTCCACCTAGGAGACCGCTAAGTCCAGCGCGTATCTAATACAGGGCCAGAAGTCAGCGGTCTCTCAACCCGAGCGACCGCTGAGTCCAGCGCGTATCTATTATAGGATGAGAAGTCAGCGGTCGCTCATCCTACGCGACCGCTGACTTTGGGCGTTTAGCGGGTTTACTACATTGTGCTCAGCGGTCGCTGAGGCTAGGAGACCGCTGAGCGCAATTAATTCGCAGTGTGTATAAATACCGTCTGAGGGTTTTTCAGAAGACATCAGCTTTGGATCCAGACGCCATTTTTATTTTCTATTTCATTTTTCAGAGATTGTCTCTTAGGTTTTTCTCTTAGTTGCTTTCGAATATTCTAGTTATCGATTTACTACTGTAATTGCACTCCGAATTCGAGGATACAGACATTGCAACCTTCAATTCCAATTCCAGTTTATGGTGTTCGTCGATTTTAATTACGTTTGTGAGTTAATTCGATTTCCATTCTTAATTCGTGCTTATATTTGTTCCGTTCATTTGCTTAATTGAATTTATGTTCAGATTATGATCGAATGCTTAATGCTTTTAATAGATTAAATTTCGATTCATGCCTAGGGTTTAATTTATGCATTTTAGTTCGTGCCTAGGGATTAGTTTACGTTTAATTATTCTTTATGTCTAGTTATAACTCCTCAATCCAATTGATTTTCTGCTTTCTGTTTATTTTCTTTTCGCAATACAATAATTTTTCTGCTAAGTTTTCCTTGTGAGACGATACTTGGGTTTGCTTACTTAATCTATAGTGACCTCGTTCAATTGCGAGCGACTTAGGGTTAATTTAGTCGAAACAAATTTGGCGCCGTTGCCGGGGACAACTTTAGGCGATTTTTGTGTTGCGTTGTATTTAAGTTTATTTTATATTTATTTATTTTATTCTTTTGGTACTCGGTTATTTTTCTTCCTCTGGTGCGTGTAATCTGTTTGTTGAGTGTTGTGTATGCAAGGTCGCAGAAGCTTGAAAAGGAATTTGGCAACTTATTTTGACAACATCAATCAACCACGCAAGATTTTGATAAGTTTGCAGGAAGAAGCCGAGTCCAGTTTTAACGAGGGTGACGAACCTTGTTTTGAAGAAGAAGTTATTGTTCAGTCAGAAGAATCCGGGGGTGATCCGCCAGACGAACCTATTTTTCTGGAAGAAATGGCTAACAATATCAGATATATGGGGGATTTTGCCAGGCCTACATTTGGAACCACTGCGTCTGCTATAGTGCTTCCAACAGAGGTCAGGAATTATGATTTGAAGCAGAATCATCTGAATTTACTACCATCTTATCACGGGATGGCAAATGAAGATGCTCTGCAATTCGTTCGAGAGTTTTGCACGGTAGTTCAATCATTTCCTTTGCTGGCTCTAACTGAGGATCAATTGAAGCTGAAATGCTTTCCTTACACGTTGAAGGACAGGGCCAAAGCGTGGTATTTATCTCTTACACCTAACTCGCTCACCACATGGACAGCAGTCTGTGAGAAGTTCATGCTGAGGTATTATCCTAATCATAAGACTCAGGAAGTTCGTACTAAAATTATGAACTTCACTCAAGCTGGAGATGAACCCTTCCATGAGGCTTGGGAAAGGTTCCGAGAGTTACTTCAGCAGTGTCCACATCATCAGATGGCACCAGAAATGTTGTGGCAATTCTTTTATGATGGACTGGTGCAAACGGCTCAGTTTATGGTGGATAGTACTGCAGGCGGAAACATTGCAGTAAAAACAGCCGATGAACTGCAAGAGATCTTCAAAACTTTGGCAGCTAGTTCACAGTAGAAATCTACCCGCACACGACGGGTTGAGGTGAGTGTAGTTGCTGAAAGCCCTGACATGAAGAAACAGTTGGCCAACATGATGAGAGAGCTGCAGGAATTAAAGATGAGTAAGGCAGTTGTTTCCCCTTCTCAACAGGAACCGGTCAGACAAGAGATGTTTGTTGAGCCATGTGGCATCTGTGGTGAGCAGGGGCACAATCCTGAAGAATGCCAGAGAATGGGCGAGATGACATATGAAGGAGGCACAGAGGTCTATGCTGCACAGGGGTACCCTCCACGCCAGCAGTTTGATCAAGGACAGAGATTCAATCAGAATCAGCAACAGCAGAACTCGGGGTGGAAAAATCAGTCTAACACTGGATGGAGGAATCAGAATCAAGGACAGGGATCTGGAGGAAATTTTCAAAATCGTCATCCTTCACAACAGTTCAACCAGCACCATTCCCAGCAGCAGTGGTATTCGCCTCAGCAGCCGAATTACAACTCTCAGTGGCAGTATCCACCTCAGCAGAATCAGTTTCAGCAAGTGCCTCAGCAATTTCAACGTCCACCGCCTCCACCTACTCAAAGAAACTCTCTTGATGATAATCTTACTGCCTTTATGCACGAGAGCAAACAGGTGAGGGAAGCTCAAGATGCTAACATCAAGCATCTCGAGACAGCTGTGGGACAAATTTCTGGAACACTTAATCAGATGCAGCAGCAACAACAGACTGGGAAAATTCCGAGTCAAGGTCAACAACCTCACCAAGCGCAAGCTGTGACTGTTCTGCGAAGTGGAAAGAAGGTTGATAACAAGGTGGGAAACACACCTTTAGAGGAAACACAGCCTGCAGTTGAGAATAAGAATGAAGAATCAGAGGTCCGATTGCATAAGGCTGAGAAGCCTTACCGACCACCAGTGCCTTTTCCTAGCTGATTGATGAATGAAAAGCAAGATCAACAATTCTCCGATTTCTACAAGATGCTCTCCAAGGTAAATGTGAATTTACCATTGCTGGAGGTTATCAGGAATGTACCAGCATATGTGAAGTTCTTCAAGGAGTTGGCATCGAAGAAGAGGCGGTTTGAGGAGAATGAGCAGATTTTGGTATCCGAGAGTGTCAATTCTATTATGCAACAATCTTTACCTCTAAAACAGCGGGACCCGGGGAGTTTTGTGATCAAGATTGCCATGGGAAATGGAAAAGAAGCATCAGGAATGCTAGATTTGGGGGCCGGCATTAATCTAATGCCGTACTCTATTTTCAAACAATTGGAGCTGGGAGAGTTGAAGCCGACCAGGATGTGCCTGCAGCTAGCCGATCGATCCATTCGACACCCTAGAGGGGTAGTAGAAGATATTCTGGTACGGGTTGGAAAATTGATAGTTCCTGTTGATTTTGTGGTTCTCGAAATTGGAGATGTGCAAGAGGATGGACGTGAGCATACTTTGTTATTGGGAAGACCTTTCATGGCAACTACCAACACGTTGATCGACGTCAAGAATGGGATCATCAAGATATCAGTGTTGGGAGAGACGTTCTCCTACAATGTGCACGCTAGTCGAGCCGTGCCATCAGTCAGCAGTATTGAAAACTGCTCTTACATAAATGTCATTGATGTTCTTACTGAGGCATGTTTTGTGGAAGAGAATCAGATAGAAAAAATTTTTGAAGGCTCCGCCGACTTGGAGGAAAGGCTTAGAGAGGAAGCATCTATGGAAGGCTTGCTACCAACCAACCTGTCTGTTGATGAGCCAGTTATGGTAGAGGCTCCTAAAGAATAGAAGGAGATCGAGCTTGAACTTAAGGACCTCCCGGCTAACTTGAAGTATGTGTTCCTTGAAAAAGGAAGAAGGAAGCCTGTCATAATCTCTGCAGAGCTCAAGGCAGACGAAGAAGAAGAATTGGTCGAGGTGCTCACAAAGTTCAAGGCCGCTTTTGGATGGTCTTTGTCCGACATTAAGGGGATCAGCCCCGCAACATGTATGCATCGGATAAACTTGGTGGAGGGAGCTACTCCGAAGAGGGATGGCCAAAGGCGATTGAATCCCGTATTAATGGAAGTTGTTAGGAAGGAGATTTACAAGCAGTTGGCCGAGGGGATCATCTTTCCCATTGCTGACAGTGAATGGCTCAGTCCCGTGCACGTGGTTTCGAAGAAAGGGGGAATCACAGTGGTCTTGAACGATAATGAGGAGTTGGTGCCGATGAGGCCTGTGACAGGGTGGCGGATGTGCATAGATTTCAGGAAACTTAATGCAGCCACCAAGAAGGACCACTTTCCGTTGCCATTCATTGATCAGATGCTCGACAGATTGGCAGGCCATGAGTTCTATTGCTTTCTAGATGGACTATTGGGGTACTACCAGATCACGATCGCGCCTGAGGATCAAGCGAAGACGGCCTTCACGTGCCCCTTTGGCACATATGCCTACAAGAGGATGCCGTTTGGACTCTGCAATGCACCAGGTACCTTTCAAAGATGTATGATGTCCATATTTTCTGAGATGCTTAATGATTTCGTTGAGATTTTCATGGATGACTTTTCTATGTTTGGTGCGTCGTTTCATGATTGTCTTAAAAAAATTGAACGAGTCTTAGCGAGATGTGTTGAGAGTGGTTTGACTCTTAGTTGGGAAAAGAGTCATTTTATGGTAAGGAGGGGGAACGTGTTGGGTCACATCGTCTCTAAGAGTGGTGTAGAGGTCGACAAAGCGAAGGTAGATGTGATCGAAAGATTACCTCCACCTCGTGATGTCAAAGGTATTAGGAGTTTTCTTGGTCATGCCGGTTTTTATCGGCGTTTCATTAAGGACTTTTCAAAAATCAGTCAACCTCTATGTCGTTTTCTTTCTCAAGATGTGCCTTTTATTTTTGACGATGACTGTCTTAATGCGTTTAACTTGCTTAAGGGGAAGTTGAGTACTGCCCCTGTAGTGATTGGTCCTATTTGGTCAGAACCCTTTGAAATTATGTGTGATGCTTCTAATTCTGCAGTGGGTGCTGTTTTGGGTCAACGTATAGATAAAATGCTTCGTGTCATTTATTATGCGAGTCTGACTCTCACTTCTGCTCAAGTGAACTACACCACTACAGAAAAAGAGATGTTTGCTGTCGTTTTTGCTTTAGACAAATTTCGGGCATACATCATAGGGTCAAAGGTCATTATTCACAGTGATCATGCTGCATTGCGTTATTTGTTGACCAAATCTCAAGCTAAGCCTAGGCTTATTCGCTGGCTGCTTTTACTGCAAGAATTTGATGTGGAAATTCGTGATAGGAAGGGTAGTGAGAATGTTGTAGCTGATCATTTATCTCGTCTTGATAATCTTCCTTCACCTATGATTTGTGATAATTTGCTTGAGTCATTTCCTTTTGAACAAGCTTTGAGTGCAGGAATTGTGCCTTGGTATGCCGATATTGTCAATTATCTAGCTTGTAATGAGTTGAGACCTGATCTCACTTCCCAAGAAAGGAAGCGTTTTTTATTTGTGTGCAGGCAATATTTTTGGGAAGACCCCTACTTGTTCAAGCTTGGTAAGGATGACGTAATCCGACGGTGTGTACCTGATGATGAGCAAGCTAAAGTGCTGCAATTATGCCATGAGACTCATTGTGGTGGCTATTTTGGAGGGCAGAAAACAGCACACAAGGTGCTCCAATCAGGTTTATTCTGGCCCACTTTATTTAAGGATGCTCATGCATTTTATCTTTTTTGTGATCGTTGCCAAAGGGTTGGTTCAATTGGTCGTAGGAATGAGATGCCCCTCAACAATATTCTCGTTGTTGAGATTTTTGATGTTTGGGGTATTGATTTCATGGGACCGTTTCCTAAGTCTTTTGGGTACGAATACATTCTCTTAGCTGTTGATTATGTGTCCAAGTGGGTTGAGGCAATCCCCACTAGGACTTGTGACTCTCATGTTGTGCTAAGGTTTGTGCAGGAAAATATACTCTGTCGTTTCGGATTTCCCAAGGCAATCATTAGTGATGGGGGAAAACACTTCTGTAACAAGCTGTTTGAGAAGCTAATGAAGAAGAATGGGATAACGCACAAGATCGCTACTCCATACCATCCACAAACTTCAGGACAAGCAGAGACGAGCAATAGGCAAATTAAAGGGATTTTAGAGAAGACTGTACAACCGTCTCGAAAAGATTGGTCCTCAAAGTTGAATGATGCGTTATGGGCATACCGCACCGCTTACAAGAGTATATTGGGGATGAGTCCGTATCGTCTGGTGTTTGGGAAGAATTGTCATTTGCCTGTTGAGATTGAGCACAAGGCTTATTGGGCAATCAAAGCTGCTAACTTTAATCTCGATGATGCGGGAAAACATCGGATGCTTCAGATGTCAGAGTTAGATGAGCTCCGCAACGAGGCATATGAAAATGCCAAGATTTACAAGGATAGGGTCAAGAGACTTCATGATAAGAGGATTTTGATTAAAGAGCTCAAACCCGGGATGAAGGTCCTATTGTTTAACTCTCGGTTAAAGTTGTTTCCCGAAAAGCTTAAGTCTAGGTGGAGTGGCCCATACACCATCACAGAAGTTTTGCCATATGGATCGGTCCAATTGTTGAATAAGGAAACGCAGCACTCCTTTCCCGTTAATGGGCACCGAGTAAAACCGTATCTTGAAGGGGAGACTAAGGCACACACGGTAGAATCCGTACACTTCTTGGACTCCGTTCTCTAAATGTTTGTTCCACGTCAAGCTAAGGACGTTAAACAAGCGCTGTGTGGGAGGCAACCCATAGTATGGTAGTTTTGTTTTCTCTTTTCTTATGTTTGTTTTTTTTTCCTTTTTTTTTAAGTTTTGGATTTTTTTTTTGTTGTCAGTTGCTGTGCGGGGTATGTGTTTGTGATGTGCAGGATTTTTGGTTTCAAGGAGCGCCTAATACCTCAGCCTACCCAGCGGTCTCTCTTCATCAGCGACCGCTGAGCAGGAACAAATTAGAAGTACAGGGCGAGAAGTCAGCGGTCGCTCACCCTACGCGACCGCTGAGTGTTGTGATGTTTTGGACTACAGGGCGGAGAGTCAGCGGTCGCTGCGCTTAAGCGACCGCTGAGTGTGACGAAGTCTTGGAGTACAGGGCGGAAAGTCAGCGGTCGCTCACCATACGCGACCGCTGAGTTTGGTAAAATTTTGGAATACAGGGCGGAAAGTCAGCGGTCGCGTAAGTCCAGAGACCGCTGAGCGCGACGAAATAAAAAAAAAAAAAAGAGAGAGAACTCAGCGGTCGCTCAACCTACGAGACCGCTGAGCGTGATTAGGGTTTGCTGTCAGCGGCCGCTCACCTTCAGAGACCGCTGACCCTACCATGTTTTAAATATAATTCTAACCCTACTTTCAGTCGTCACCCTCACTTTCTTAAACTTCCGCCTTGTGTTGTCTCTTCCCTCCACCGTATTACTCCACCATTACCCATCGTCTCAACAATCCACCACCGCAACCGCTGCCATCTCTCACCGTCAGTGCTCGCTCAACTTCTGCGTTCGCTCAGCCTCCGCGCTCGCTCAGCCGCCGCGCTCGCTCAACTTCCGCGTTCGCTCAGCCTCCGCGCTCGCTCAGCCGCCGCGCTCGCTCAGCCACCGCGTTCCCTCATCCTCCGCGCCCGCTCAGCCTCAGCGCTCGCTCGGCTCAGTGTTCATCCCCTCCAACGCTCGCCTTCCAACAGCATCTGTGTAATGGCTCGAACAAAAAATGCTCCGGGGTCTACTTCTCGACCACAAGAACCCATGGAGGATGATGAACTTATGGACTGCTCTCAAGATTATGGTTGTCCGTTCCCGATCTTTAATCCTATGTCAGGTACTCTGTTTCAGCGTTTCAACCGATTTGAGGTGTCTGTGCCTCGTTATTTTGATTGGGACTTGATGGAATCACTTGGGGTGCTCCCTTCGCTTAAACAATACCTTAAAAATTTGGGAATGGATAAATTTGCTAGGATGGAGTTTCCTGGTTATTCTCCATTATGTTTAGAGCTCTTGACGACCTTTGATCTTGCTGATGATTTTTCTCAGTTTACTTGTCGGATGTTTGGTCGTGAGTTTACTATTACTGACCGCATTATGAAGCGAGTGTTTGGTTTTCCACTAGAGGGGTTTCGTAAGATCCCACCGGAGTTTGAGTCTGCTGAAGCATGGGAGTTTTTGACTGGTTTCAATAATTGGAAATCTGGGGGTATGCCTAGTGGATTTATTAAGGATCCTGCATTGGGCATTCTGCACAAATTTCTTGTTTACAATCTCAGTGGGAATCAGGAAGCAAATAAGGTTAACACAGGGGAACTTTTTCTACTCACTGCTGCTATCCAGAATGTCAAAGTTTGTCCTACGGCTTTTGTGTTTGAAGCCTTTCAGAATATTCAGCGCCGCTCTCATTGTCATCCTGCGCTCCCTCACTTTGCTACTGCTTTGGCCCATCATTTTCAGTTGATACCGCCGAATGGGTTTCCTCCTGAGGTTCAGACAAAGTTGTTACCGCGGCGTATTGATTTGAGTGAATTGTGTGGTGCACCTTTTGCTATCAACAGGACTATGCTTGTTCCACATAAGCAGCGTAGGTGTGTCCGGGCTCATCTTAATAGCTTGGCTGCCAATCCTCTTTCGGAGCCGTCGGCACATACTGAACCGGAGGACGAGCGGGATGATGATGAAGCTGCTCATGCAAGTTCTGGTGGGATACCCCCCGTGTGGCCGACTCAAGGGGCAGGATCTTCTTCCTCTGAATTTGCTCAGCTCCGGGAAGATCTTCAAGCTTTCCGTGCTGATTGGAGCACTCAGTGGGGCCAATTTCAGCATGATGTTTATGGCCGTTTCGATGCTCAGAATCGGCAGTTGTACTCGTATCAGCAGCAGCTAGAGGAGCATGGTCAGCGTTTGGATGCTCAAGATCAGCAATTGTTAGCTCAGAATCGCCTTTGGAGCGAGCAGAATCAACAGTGGGCTCTCCAGTAGCAACAACTTGCTGATCAGAATGCACATCTGGCTGCCTTGGAACAGCAGTGGGCTAATTGGACACTGCATCATGGACATCCACCTCCTGATCAACAGTGATTCTTCACTGTTGTCTCGTATGTGTTCTGTCTCTTCTTTTGCTTTGTTTTGTTCTGTGTATTTCGTGGGTGTTTTTGTATTTTGTCTTTCTTTGGTTGCTGGATCAGTGTGATTTCGCTTTTTCCCCCCTTTTATTTGTCTCGCTTACAATGAGGGCATTGTTTTTTTTTTCTTTTCTGGGGGGGCAGGCTCTGTTGTCAGTATTGCTTGTATATACTCATGAGTTTTATTTTGATCTAAGTTGTAAATGTGATGATTGGACTTGATGAATTATGTTTTGATGGACTTGATTGATCGGTATGTTTTGTTTTGAATCGATTGTTGTGGGTATTATATAGTAACTGTGGGGCCTTGTCATACTTGATTGATTGATACTCGATAGTTGAAGATGAGGTTATGGGTGAGAAGATTATGTTTTTTTTTTTGTTGTATCCCAACTCCAATAAAAAAAATAATAATAATAAAAATAAAATAAAAAATAAAATAAAAATAAAAAGAAGAAGAAAATATCTGAGTCAAGTTGAGAGGCTTCTGCTCTTCTGGGAACCATGAGCATGGGAAACCACGTGGGGATACTTTAGTTAATCTCTAATGTTTACACCTCATGAAATATGGCCGCATAACTCGACTTGACTTAGAACTGTTTAATTTCATTCGTTGGTATTAATTTGTGGTGATTTGAAAGGCTCTATCCCTCTTTCTCGTCTGTTCAAAATTGAATCTTTTATGCGAGAAATGGGTATGGAAAACCACGCTAGGATACCGGAATTTTTCCGAGAATAAACCTAGTGAGTTTTGCCTGGAAATCACCTTATTTCTTTAAGTTACTCATGGTGTGGAATTTGGGATTTGTTGAAAAGTTGTGATATCTTCTTACCTGTAACTTTGTTTTTTTAAGTGTTGGGTGGATTGAGGCCTTGGGTGGCGGGCCACTTGTTGCTGTGTGATAATCACGTGCGATTGATGATTGATGGAATGTGTTGTGATTGATAGGATGTCGAGGCATGTTTGTTGAGTTTGATCAGTCATGTTCGTCTTAGTTTGAAATGAGAATTGCTTGAGGACAAGCAAGGTTTTGTGTGTGGAGGGTTTGTTGCGTTGTTTTTTTTGTTGTATTTTTGGATGATCTGCATGCGTGTTTGTGATGCCCTTTTGCTTGATTCTATATTGTTTTGGAAATTAAATATGGCTAATGATGCTTTGTCGAGCTTTCAGTGGAATATGTAGATTTTGCTCGGAAACGACAAAGGCGACAAGGTTCGATCAATCTGCATCACAGTAATGAGTTTTTGATGTAGTGAAACTTAGCGGTCTCTCAACCTAGGAGACCGCTGAGTTCCAAGCATTGCGTTCACGTATGAGGTGTCAGCGGTCTCTCAACCCGAGCTACCGTTGAGTCTAGCGCGTATCTAATATAGGGCCAGAAGTCAGCGGTCTCTCAACCCGAGCGACCGCTGAGTCCAGTGCGTATCTAATACAGGGCCAGAAGTCAGCGGTCTCTCAACCCGAGCGACCGCTGAGTCCAGCGCGTATCTATTACATGATGAGAAGTCAGCGGTCGCTCATCCTACGCAACCGCTGACTTTGGGCGTTTAGCGGGTTTACTACATTGTGCTCAGCGGTCGCTGAGGCTAGGAGACCGCTGAGCGCAATTAATTCGCAGTGTGTATAAATACCGTCCGAGGGTTTTTTAGAAGACATCAGCTTTGGATCCAGACGCCATTTTTATTTTCTATTTCATTTTTCAGAGATTGTCTCTTAGGTTTTTCTCTTAGTTGCTTTCGAATATTCTAGTTATCGATTTACTACTGTAATTGCACTCCGGATTCGAGGATACAGACATTGCAACCTTCAATTCCAATTCCAGTTTATGGTGTTCGTCGATTTTAATTACGTTTGTGAGTTAATTCGATTTCCATTCTTAATTCGTGCTTATATTTGTTCCGTTCATTTGCTTAATTGAATTTATGTTCAGATTATGATCGAATGCTTAATGCTTTTAATAGATTAAATTTCGATTCATGCCTAGGGTTTAATTTATGCATTTTAGTTCGTGCCTAGGGATTTGTTTATGTTTAATTATTCTTTACGTCTAGTTATAACTCCTCAATCCAATTGATTTTCTGCTTTCTGTTTATTTTCTTTTCGCAATATAATAATTTCCCTGCTAAGTTTTCCTTGTGAGACGATACTTGGGTTGGCTTACTTAATCTATAGTGACCTCGTTCAATTGCGAGCGACTTAGGGTTAATTTAGTCAAAACATGTAGCTGAGGACTCCAACTCGGGCTGACTGCCCGAGCTAGAAGAAGCACGAAAACCTCTACGTAGATCCATAATATCTGTTTCACAAAGAACATTGAGATGTACATATATATTATATTGCTTAATAACTACATATAAATTACTTAGCTTTATTATATTACATTGATTGTAAGCCATCTCAAGGCCAACTTCAAATTCAACCGACGTAAGGAAGCCTTGATTAGCACTCATTCTTGCAAAAAAAATTTGACAAAATATAACAACTTTGAGTACAACACAATCAAGATATTAGACTAAGTACATTCACATTATATATACATAGCTAGACAATTGAGGTTTCAAATAAACCTATCATTAGTTGTCATAACCATCATCTTCATAACTACTTTACTCAGCCGACGACATTATATCTTCATCGCTATCTTCTACACCCTCATTCTCGTCAATTTCTATGGTTCCACATCAGAGCTGCTCACATTTGAAAATTGTGTTTTAATGACACGTCATACGTTGGCACACCTATTTCCCACAAGAATCTCAACTCTTCTATTAACGGCTACAAAAAACATCCAACTTCATCTTCAGATTGGATGGCTCATGCACCAATATAGTGAGGAACATGAACATGCACAATCAAGGCGGTAAGTTATAAGGTGTGACAATCACCGGCCAAGAAGAATATTGCCGTCCTGATTGCGCAAAGGGCGCGAAACCATCTGTTGAAATGCCCAATCTTACATTTCGGATCTCTTGTGCGAAATCAGGATAAACATCATTCAAGTGCTTCCATGATGTAGAGTCCGCAGGATGACGCATAATTCCATCATCTGTAGAAGTAGCATGCCAAAGCATATGTTCTACTGTTGCTTTAGATGCATACAGCCTCTGCAATCGCTATGTAAGGGGAAAGTAGTGCATCTGCATTGCAGTACACGTTTCTTTCTACGGCTTCCAGATGCACGATAGCTATCCTTGAATCGGGATGTGCCGCAAAACTTACAGTTCTCCAATGCATGGTCGTCTCCCCAATAAAGCATGCAATTCTTAATGCAACAATCAATCTTCTGTACTGGTAAACCCATGCTCCGTAGCTGTCTCTTCGTACTATATAAGTTTTCAGGAAACAAGTTTTCTTTTCGAAGAGCCGACTTAAATAATGTAGCGAGCTGATTAAAACACCTCTCAGAAATATGATTTTCTGCCTTGATGCTCAAAAATTGCGTCATAAATGATAACTGTGAATGACTGTCACAACCTGTATACAATGGATTTTCGGCTGCATTCAACATGTCATAAATCTGTTGAGCTCCAGGATTCGGCGGCTCTTCAATATTCGTCTGCTCTTCAAAATTATTAGAAGGACCCGCATGATCCATCACCATCCTATGATAGTTATTTGATGATTGTTCATCAACATCCATTGTAATAACTTCTGTCGGCCTATACTGCTCTACTTCTCCGTGATAAACCCAGATTTTGTAATTCAAGACGAACCCACGCCTAGAAACGTGATCCCTAACTTCATCAACCCTTCGAAATGTCAAATGCTTACACTTCTTACATGGACACCTGATTTTATCTCCATCCATGTACTCTTTCTGATTACTTGCATACTCAATAAAACTGTCAAGTCCCTTCCCAAATGCAGGACGATCATGATAATGATGATACATCCACTGACGATTTTCACTCATTCCTGTAAATTCTAACAAAAATATAATAAATGCATTAATTACTCTAATCAAACAAAATTTCGACAGCATAACCCTACTATCCTAGCTACCAAGTGCTCAACTCTACCAGCAGCTAAAGTAACCATAATGGTTCTAAACGTCAAGATCTACCCCCAATGTGAATGTCCTTAGTTAAGATGTAATTAATTTCTATCCCAAAGGGAGTAGATCCTTAAGAAATTAATTACATCTTTCACCAACAAAGTTCTAAGTTCATCCCCAACTTATAAATCATAAATAACGGCATCTTCAACATAATATATTCACATAAATAAATAATATCACATTGTTGGGAGACGATCCTTAAGATGTAATTAATTTATATCCCAATGGGAGTAGATCCTTAAGAAATTAATTACATCTATCCCAAATTTATACTTACACAATTGCTACAAACTTTAATATATACATCTTAAAACAATCTCATGCTATTAACATCATAGATTAAAGTTACACTTATACAATTACTATAAAGTTTTATTATATATAAATCATTTTATGCAACTACACTATATATACAATTAGATCATCATCATAAAACAAACTCATGCTATCTACAATAAATTAAATTACACTTATCAATTATACTGCATGTTATACTTATACTTCATCATAAATAAATTTCATGCTATTTATACTTATACTTCAACATCAAACAAATTCATGCTAATCTTTACATCATAAAATAAACTCATGCTATTCAAATCATATTTCATTGGCAAATAATCGAACAAATACACAATTCATGAACTACAATAATTTGACTAGATTCAAATTCTAATTATTTATGAAAACTAACTTGGAAACGACGGGATAGGAAAACTAACTTGGAGGGTTGACTATTGCAGAAGCCAGCAATGATGGCTGCAATTATGACGGGAGTGACAACTACAAATCTGGGCCGTAAGAGAGAAAGACAGTAATTAAGACAGAAATGGAGAGAGAGAGAGGGTGCATACCGTGATGGGATAACCCGGAAGGTGGCGACAGCAAGGCGGCGGCAGCAGAGGTAGAGGCTGGGCCGAGGAAGGCGAGGGGGGCCGGTGGTGCGGCGGCGAGGTAGGAGCGGGGCGAGGCGGGTCGGGGCATGAGAGATGGACAATGCGGAGGCGGGACGGGGTGGGACGAGGCAGGGGCGGAGAGTGAGAGAGAGAGGCGCGGCAGGCCGACGGTGCGGCGGCGAGGCGGTGGGAGGCGGGTACGACGGTCGCGGAGGAGAGTGAAAGAGAGAGAGAGAGGCGGATTGGGCGGGACAGGGTGGGGCGGGACGTCGGCAAGGTGGCGAGGTGGTGGGATGTGGGCGGCGGAGGAGAGTGAGAGAGAGAGAAGCGGATGGGTGAATGAGGGAGAAATTATGGTCTACTGGGTATATCGCAGATTTACCGACGGACTATGCGTCGGTAATTATATATAATTAATTTATTATTTTTTTGGGTTATGATTAACGACGGATAAATCCTTCGGTAAATATATATAATTAATTTATTATTTTTTTCCCCGGGTTATGGTTAACGAAGGATATATCCGTCGTTAATTATTATTTTTGATTAAATATTATTTTCCACCTGTTTACAAATACCACTAGATATATCCGTCGTTAATTACCGACGGCACTCCTTCCATCGGTAATTAACAACGGATATATCCGTCGGAAGTTTTTTTATTTTTAATTAGATAAATCAAATATTACCGACGGATTATCCGTCGGTAATATTACCGACGGTGAATTCGTCGGTAATCCGTCATTAAGTTCTTAATAGCCGACCCGCCTTTTTTCCGTCGGTAATCCAACGGTAATTACTGACGGAATTATATTGTAATACCCCGTTTTCTTGTATAATAAATCCTAGTATTTCTTTAATTAAGTAAAGAGAATAAAGATGAAGAAAATTTTCCTTTTAATAATTTTTATTCGGCAATCCAAATTTATGCCGAAAAAGTGGAATTTAATTATGTTTGTTTGGTCTCGGATTAATCGAAACGAATTAGAATTGATGTTTATTGAATTGTGCATTTATGCATGATTTTAATTGAGAAAATTATGAATTTAATTTTCTTAATTTATTTTATTAGCAATTTGTTGGGAAAATTAATAGAGTTTTGATTGGATACCAAAACCCAGCTGACCCCAACCGAGTAGATGTTCGCACAAGCCTAAGCGTTTTTCAGCTCACCTGTTTGAGCTTATAGAGTTTCTTAGTTTACAGGTAGACTAGCTGAAGACAGCTGAAGACAGCAGAAGACACAGCTAAGCAGACAGCTTAAAGGACTCAGCAGAGCAAGACCAAGAAGAGTCAAAGATCTTGCAGTATCAAGACCCAGCTCAGTGACGGAAACCTAGCTTAGTGTCAAAGACCCAGCTCAGTGTAAAAGACCCAGCTTAGTGTCGTTGACACAGCTCAGGTCTAAAACACAGCTCAGGTGAGTGACACAGCTCAGGTTGAAGACACAGCTCAGGTTAATGATACAGCACAGGTCTAAAGACAGCTCAGAATCAAGACTCAGCAGAGTCCAAGCCACTGAAGATACAGCTGAAATGCTTAGCAGCTCGAAGACGAAGACCTTCTCAAAAACAAGATCCCGATGTCAGAAGATCTTATCTGACGCAGTCAGATCAGAGAAGAACTAGCTTCTGCAGATGCAGACCTACTTCGTAGGTAAAGGCCAGAAGTCAACAAGAGTAGGTAAGATTCAAACGGCTCTCTTCCAACGGCTATTTTGAATCACCACCTATATATATCTCTCCTCCACCATTGAAGAGAAGGCTGGCAAGACGACTGGAGAAATAGAAGAAAACAGAAAAATGAACAACGATCTACAAAGCCAAATCTTTCTAGAACACCCAGCCAGTCAGCTGTGTTCTTAGTTGTTCACATATTCAGTCATAGGCAGAATAGATCAGAATAAATATCTTAAGCCTAGTTTGAACGAGTTCATCATACTCATTGTTCTTCATTGTAAGAACTCGTTCATAGTTGGAAAACCATACCCAAACCCAAACCCAGAAAGGATCGGTAAAGGTACGCTTGCTCGAAGCGTGTAATTCGAGTGGTTAGGTTCTTCAGTACCCGGAAACTGTTGGAACACAGCTCGGGTTAGAGTTGTGAAGTTGCTTGGTACTTGGAAACCAAGTGGTAGTGGATTACCAGTGAACCTGGTCGTGGACGTAGGAGGTGTTACTCCGAACCACGTTAAAAATGCTCTGTTATTTATCGCTTTGTTTTATGCATGCTACTAACCCTCATAAGCATACATTTCAAACTGCATAAACGGACTAACTGAAAAGTGAAACAGAGCTTTGCAATATATTTGAAGCAACAGACGGACTTTTCAAATCCACCACATTCCGCACACACACACAGCCAGCTGTGTCGATCAAGCTGCCATCTAGCTGGATCGAAAACAGCCAGCTCTCTGAAAAGAGTTTTAACTTGGAAAAGTCTTTAAACCTTGGTGTATTCACCCCCCCCCCCCCTCTACACCAAGGTATCCGTCTTGGGACCAACACAATTAATTATTAAAAATAATAATCTTATTTATTTCATAAATGATTCGTTTTTCAATATTTTCTTCCGAGAACTTTCATTAGGGTTAGAGATGCCCTAATTGATTTTTCTTGATCATGAAATTAGAGAATGAAGTTATGATTAGCAAGTTAGTAATTAATTGACTAAATTAAGCATTTAACTAATTAAATAATCCTAATTATTACCTAAGCAAATGACCTAATGATGACCTAAGCTTGTTGACTAATTGTATCTATTTAAGTGTGTGTGTGCAAGCCATTCTCTTCCATTTTTCTCGCCATTTTCAACAGCAACACAACACATACATTTCTTCCATTTCTCTTCAATCTTTGAGCTCAAGTTCAAGTGTTAATCCATCCCAAATTATTAACCAAGGTAAGATAAGTATTTAGTGTAAGTTTTAGCTCAAGATCATGGTTAAATCATCTCTTTTTATTCTTTTAGTTTTTTCGAAAAAAATGAGAAAGATTAGTGAATGATCTTGATTTTAAATTATGATGTTTAATTCACGCTTAGGCTGCATGATAGATCATTAATTCAAGTTTAATTCAAACCCTAACCCTAATCTTAGTAATTTTCGAAAACTAGGGAAAATTAGGAGTTTTTAATTGTGATGTTAGATAATTAATTAGATGGATTATTTGAGCTTAGATAATTATTCTAAGAATATTTGATGTTGGAAGAAATCAAAGAATCAAAGCCCTTCTAATGTTTTTGAAATAACCGAAAATATTAAATTAAATTAAGGATTTGTGATCTTGATGTTTTATGATTAATTTGAAGTTTAAAT
The DNA here is from genome assembly GCA_031470985.1 of Agastache rugosa. Taxonomy (NCBI): domain Eukaryota; kingdom Viridiplantae; phylum Streptophyta; class Magnoliopsida; order Lamiales; family Lamiaceae; genus Agastache; species Agastache rugosa. The sequence continues at coordinate 14,538,086 of CM062607.1, forward strand.
TGAGCTTATATGATATTATTGAGTATGATTATGTATAGAATTAATGGATTGAATAATTAATTCTCTAATTTTAAATTAATTTCGAAATTAGGGTTCATCAAAATTAGGATTTTGATTTTGATCTTGAATGATGAAATTGATTATAGCATTGAGCCTATGATATTTATTTAAGCATGTGAGAATATTATTAGAATTTTTGGAGTTCAATTTCTATTATTTTAGAAATTTTCAGCTTTTAAATTAATTAAGAAATAATTAATTTAAGGCCTAAATGGATTAATTGAAGTTATAATTAATCTCTATGATTTTAATCAAGCATGTTATGAATTGATTTGAAGAGAAAATAATCATCTATGCCTATTTTTGGAAAAGGCCGAAAATATTTAAGTATATGGTTTGAATTTTTATTCAAGTTACTTAAGAAATTAAATTATAATTATAGTTATAATTTAATTGAGCATGTTTGGAAGTGATTAGAATGAAATGGATATTTAATCCAAGAGTTAAAAAAGGACAGCCCCTTAAATCTTTATTTTTAAAGTTATTTGATTTTTAATCAAGAAAATAATTCCATATTTGAATTCTACAATAAAAATTAACTATAGTGGAATTTTTCAGAAATTAAATACGAAGTATTAAGAATTTTCTATTTTCCGGCTATTTTTCCAAGTTGAAGGTTTATATGTGTACGTGATCTGGATTTATAATATGATTGCGTAATTATGCTGATTATGTTAAAAGATGTAAATAGATTTAATTTCGTAATTTTTGGACTCTGTTTGACAAGTCGAGATTGTTATGAGGTGAATGCTTTGATTAAAGTGCATTGATGATAAGTTGTTAATTGCTTAAGTGTTTAAGCATTTAAGTCGCAGCCCGACCCCGATATCATATGTCAAGGCCGGTGGGTCCCACGACTTACACAATTTATGATTAACAAAGGGGATTTAATAGCGACCAGTGTATTGATTACTAACACAAAGGACATTCATATTCAACAAATTCAAGAACTTTGAATAATTCCGACATGCATGACTTAAGATAAATGAGACGATCAAATGATTCAATAACAACATTCATATTAACGAAATAATCCAAATCAGCTCGAAACAAAAGACCTAATCAACCAAATAATTGATTATGATCAAGAATACAACGAGATGGGAATCAACAGACCTGATCAACCAAATAATCGACTATGATTGAAGAAATGACAAGCTGACTCAATAACCAAGGAAACACGATAAAGAAAATTGTTTCAAGTTCGACAAAGCTTCATGAAAACAAAGATTAACTTTTATATATATATATATATATATATATATATATCAAGAAGCTGAGTTTCATAAGAAAGCTTGACAAGAAGAGTTCAACTCTATAAGCCAAACATTATCAACATTGGTTAAACCTTAAACATAGATTAACAATTCAGACTTCATAAACAATCATCTTAACAATACAGCGGAAAACGAGAGAATATATATATGAAGATATATGTTGGGAAAATTAATAGAGTTTTGATTTGATACCAAAACCCCGCTGACCCCAGCCGAGTAGATGATTGCACAAGCTTAAGCATTTTTCAGCTCACCTGTTTGGGCTTATAGAGTTTCTTAGTTTACAGGTAGAGTCGCAGAAGTCAGCAGAAGACACAGCTGAGCGGACACAGCTGAGGAATTCAACAGAGCAGACTCAGCAGAGCAGACCAAGCAGAGTCAAAGACCCAACAGTATCAAGACCCAACTCAGTGATGGAAACCCAGCTCAGTGTCGAAGACCCAGCTCAGTGTAAAAGACCCAGCTTAGTGTCGATGACACAGCTCAGGTTAATGATACAGCTCAGGTTGAAGACACGGCTCAGGTTGATGATACAGCACAGGTCTAAGACACAGCTCAGAGTCGAGACGCAGCAGAGTCCAAGTCACTGAAGACACAGCAGAGACGCTTAGCAGCTCGAAGACGAAGACCTTCTCCAAGACAAGATCCCGATGTCAGAAGATCTTGTCTGATGCGGTCAAATCAGAGAAGAAATAGCTTCTGCAGATGCAGACCTACTTCGTAGGTTAAAGACCAGAAGTCAATGAGAGTAGGTAAGATTCAAACGGCTCTCTTCCAACGGCTAGTTTGAATCTCCACCTATATATATCTCCTCACCATTGAAGACTGGTGAGGCTGGCGAAACGACTGAAGAAATAAAAGAGTAAACAGAAAAATGAACAACGATCTTCAAAGCCAAATCTTTCAAGAACACCCAGCCAGTCAGCTGTGTTCTTAGTTGTTCATATATTCAGTTATAGGCAGAATAGATTAGAATAGAAATATCTTAAGCCTAATTTGAACGAGTTCATCATACTCCTTGTTCTTCATTGTAAGAACTCATTCATAGTTGGAAAACCCATACCCAAACCCAAACCCAGAAAGGTTAGGTCAAGGTACTCCTGCTCGAAGCATGTAATTCGAGTGGTTAGGTTTTCTTAGTACCTGCAAACTGAGAGGTGTATGCTTGACAGTGCCAGCAAACTGTTGGAACACAGCTTGGATTAGAGTTGTGAAGTTGCTTGGTACTTGTAAACCAAGTGATAGTGAATTACCAGTAAACCTAGTCGTGGACGTAGAAGGTGTTACTCCGAACCACGTTAAAATTGCTTTGTTCTTTACTGCTTTGTTTATGCATTCTGCTAACTCGTCACGCATACATTTCAAGCTGCATAAACTGACTAACTGAAAAGAGAAACAAAGCTTTGCAATATAATTTGAAGCAACAGACGGACTTTCCAAATCCACCACATTCCGCACACAGCCAGATGTGTCGATCAAGCTGCCTTCCAGCTGGATCGGACACAGCCAGTTCACTCAAAAGAGTTTTTAACTGGAAAAGTTTTTAAACCTTGGTGTATTCACCCCCCTCTACACCAAGGTATCCGTCTTGGGACCAACAATTGGTATCAGAGCACTGGTTCAAAAGATCACTGTATCTGTGTCAAGTCAGCATTTCTTTGCTGATAGTGGTCACCTGAACAGATCCTTCATAGCTTCAAATTTCTTTTAACAAAAAAAATCATTATATTGCATACTGTCATGGAATCTTCCTTGTGCAGGAATCTTCCGACATTCTCTGTCGATGATTATCAGATCTGGAAGTTCTGACTCAAAAGCTTTCTGTGCACACAACACTAAATGATGTGGGATGTTATCACTAACGGACCCATCATCATCATGAAGACAGAAAGAGAAGCAGAAACCACACCTGGAGCTGAACCAGTACTCCGGCAAGTTGGGAAGCCCAAAAGGGAGTAGTCTCCAGAAGAAAGAAGACAAGCTGGTTTGGACAGGTACGCTCGCAACGTCATCTCCTCAACGGTGATGGACGCTTATCTCAACAAGATCATCAACTGCGAGACAGCAAAGGGGATGTGGGACACTCTAGCCAAGCTGTGTGAAGGCTCAGAGGAAATTCAAGAGAACAAGTTCTCAGTTGCATGCCAAAAATTCGACAACTTCAAGCAACTCGCCTACGAGTCCATAGAGGAAATGGAGCTCAGATTCTCCAACTTCATCATCGAGATCGAGACGATCCGAACTGGAAATTATGCAGTTTGAGATAAGAACTTGAAAGTTCTTGCAGCTCTCTCCTCAGAATGGTGTACACACAAAGTGGTTCACCAAAGCAGAACTGATCTTGGCAGCATGGAGACGGAAAAATTGTTCTCCATCCTGAAAGCCAACGACTTAGATCTGGGGATCACAAACGGAGAATCATCCAGCTAGATGTCTCAAACAGAGCTGACCTCTAAAGCAAAGGAGACAGCTCTCAGTGCAGAATCAAGAAGATCAGCTCAATCAGCTTAGCTTGGAAGGACCAACAAGGAGCACAGAAGTATGATCAAAGAAGAATTGCACGAAGAAGTTGCTATGCTTGTACGGAACATCAATAGGCTGGAACACAGCAAGGAAAAGTACAAGAATATCGTGAAGGTTCATCACGACAAGCAACTCTACCCAAAGAGAAACCCAGTTGAGTCATCCTCCCAGAGAGAGAATAAAAGGTTCGAATCAAGCACAATGGATGATGATCAAATCTCTTTCTCCGACTCAGATGAGGATGACTGCTCTGACTAAGATGTCTGAAACATCTTATTGAATCAACCGATGAAGAAAATGAAGAAACCCAGCTAGCTGACTAGGACTAGCTGTGAAAGAAAGACAGCTGGATACAAAACTAAAAACTCAGCAAGTCTCTCTGTTGAGTACATTGGTCTCAAGAGAAGAATTCAGAAGCAACAAATGAATCAGCTGGAAGAACTAGGATAGAATCTTGAATAATCTTGTCAATCCCTTCCTGATATGAACCAATCAGTTGGTGCCCTTGGAGTTCCTTAAACAGTGGATCGATTGATTTGGGACAGCTGACCTTATCAAAGGAATGAGCCAATGATGAGAAAATCCGCTCAAAGGAAGTAGGATGCAGCTGAAGAAAAAGCCACTTGCTATCAATTCAAGAAGATGAATCTAGCTGAGGGAAAACTCAGTTCAGCAGACTCACCAACAATTGGTTTCAAATCAATAATTGATCTCATCCAAGTCCAGCAGAATTATCAAGAAGAGCATCCAGCAGGAAATACTCAGTTGGATCACCGTGTTAGACTAACTCAGCAGAAACCCCAAGGAATTCAAAACAAATTTATCAATTCAAGGGGAAACTCTACATAGCTGGAAAGAGTCAGCAAAATCAAGAAGAATACCCAGATGGATGCATTCACAAAGACAAACTTAGCTGGAATCACCAGCTGAAGAAAAACCCGATCCAGCGGAGCAATCAAGCTGATTCTCTAACCCAGCTGACGACATGAAAAGCACCCAAGAGACTACTCAATATCTGAAGGACTCCATTGATTGGGAAAATTCACACAGAAGCACAACATGCTGAAATCTAAATCAAGATAATGTGTGAATTACTTGGACTGCTCAAATCCGGATGAAGAAACCTCATCCAGCTGAGGGGGAACAAGACTCAGCTGGATAATGGGACTTCAGGGTAGAGAATTTAAACCCAGCTGGATCTTTCAACTCAGTTTAACAAGGGAAACCAGCTGAGGGGGAATCAAGCTCATCTGGATAATAAACCTGAAGAAAAGCTCATTCAACATAAAGAAAACACAGCCGTGGTATTAGTTGACTACAATGATCAGCTGACGGGTTTGCAAATTTTTTTTTTATATTTTTATTTTTTTTTTCCTAAGGAATATGCTATGTAAGGGTAAAAATATTTGAATTTAATTCAAATACTCAAACATTCTTTAAATGGATTAGTCTGCAAGCTATCCATCCCATCGCATTTAATGAAAAGCATGCAGAATACTGTAGCTCGGGAGAACTGAGGCAGAAGTCAGAACGGTTCGACTATCTCACGCGCGTGTGACCTACACTCTATGTACACACGACTTGTGACGTGTTACGCAAATTACTCTCAGCCGAAGATCTTCCATTCTATTGCCAAGATCTCAATCGTCCATCAAAATGGACAGTTGATATATACATCCAAGATATGCAAATCTTCGCCATATTTTCTATCGCACATACTTATCTCTGAAATTCATATCTCAGATTCTTGATTATCTCTTTGCAAACACGCTCCCCTAGTATCTTCGTCTTTCTAACCTCTTGCTACAGAAGAAGATCATGGTCCCAAAGAAGAAGACACCAGGAGCAAGCCAGATTGAGTATTTGATGTCAAAGATTCATTTTGAGAGTTGCTTGAATCTCAAGAACTACCAGAACTCAGAGTTCCAGAAGGTGCTGGATCTCATCGAAAATGCCGGACTTTTGCAGTGGGCGACTGCAAGACCGAAGAACATCTTCCGCCGGGAAGTGGCAGAGTTCTTCCTAGAGATGACTAACCGAGATAATCGACTCCGCTCCAACGTCTCTCTGCAAATCAATGAGAAGACTGGACATACAACTCCGTGGGATGTTGACATCAACATCAACCGGATGTTGAACAAGCTGTTCGGCCTCAAGACTCTTGGGGACCGCTCCCCAGATAACTACACCAGAGAAGAAATCCAGGTCGAACTGGATAAGATGTTGTTCAAGCCAGAACCATACAGGGCGAGCATGTCCAAGCTCCTGCTCAAGCCCAAGTACAGACTACTTCTGGATGTCACCCAGAAGTGCATCCTCGGTATCGCTGGATCTCAAGAAGAGATCAGCATACCCAAGCTGAAACCGATGATAGCCATCCTCAGGAATGACCCTGTGGATTGGTTCTCCTACTTCATGGGAAAATTGGAAAAAAAATCTAAAAAGATTCATTTTGAAGATGACAGCTTCACCCGGTACAGCTGTAGGGAGACAATCTACCTATGCACCAAAATAGCGTGCATAATAGTAAGCTACACTACCGGAAGGCAAATCAAGTGGCATGACACAGAAGAATTTTCTGTGTCCAGAATACTTTTCGGAAAGCCAAGTCAACTCACTGACTTGTTGAAAAAGGCAGCCCCTGAAGGGAAGAAGAAGGTGCAGGAGGCAAAGCAGCAGACTGTCTCTCCCTCTCAAGCGGGAAAAAGGAAGCAACCTGAGGAGACACAGCCAGCTGGATCTCCACCTGCCAAGAAGAAGCTGAAATTCAAGGCAGCCAGCAAGCCAGCTGAGGAGGCAGCAGAGAAACCAGTTGATGAGCCAACTGGATCGGAATCCACTCCCACAGCCTCCCCAGTCCAAAAGAAGAAAACTGAGTGGAGACCAGTCACTGAGGAGATAGCTTAAGGATCCTCGTCCAGCTCAAGGATTACATCACAAGAAGTTGAAGAATCACAGGTAGTGGTCCCTCACCTGAACCAGAGGATGCTATTCCCCTTCGCCAGATTCTTCAAGCATCCTCACAACCCGCTCCAGCTGATTTCACATCAGTTGGAATTCCTCAACAACAATCTCTTCTCCTTCCACTTCATCCTCAGGCACCCTTCTCAAATTCCCCTCCCACTTCTTCAGTACCTAAAACCGCCCCTCTCCCTTACACCCAAATTTCAGCACCCAGCTCTCCTCCCAAAGAACCATCTCCTATAAGAGAGCAGACAGATATTCAGTTAGCTGAAGCTTCTTCAAAGCCAGCTGACACCCAAGCTGAACTCTCTTCTAATCTCAGTTCACCAAGAGAGCCTTATCCAGCTGACACTCTTTTGCAGCTGGATGATGAAAACCAAGCTGAACCTTCTAGCCCCACTTCTTATGAGGAAACCGAAATCCTCAGTCCCAGAACCGTTGCACGTGCTGCCACTATCATGAGGTTCGATGACCTCAGACTTCAAGGATTAAAGAGCGCACTGCAACAATACCCGTCTCTAGTTTCACTCCCCGCCGCACTAGTCACCGTCAGCGACTTCAAGTTTTACCTTGCTACCAAGATGACTACTTGGTACGCAAATGAAGAACTGGTGGAGTTCTACTCTTTCGCTAAGCTCAAAGCCGAAGAAGCATCTCTGTAGGAGATCTTTGGATTTGGAAGTCTACAGGATTGTCGCAGCCCGACCCCGATATCAGATGTCAAGGCCGGTAGGTCCCACGACTTACACAATTTATGATTAACAAAAGAATAAAGATAGCGACCCGACTATCGTTGGAAATAACAAAGGCATTCTTAATCAACAATTCACCGATTTTAGAATAAATACCACATGTATGACTTGAAATCAATAAGACAATCACTAACTTCAATAATGACATACATCTCGATAAACATAACTCAAATCACTCGGAATCAGAAGACCTGATCAAACAAATAATCAATAATGACCAAGAATTTAACATGATGGAAATAAATAGACCTGATCAATCAAATAACCGACATTGATCAAGACGATGACGAATTGACTTGAGGATCAAGAAGTACGATAAAAATAAACCGTTTCAAGTTCGACAAAACTTCATGGAATAGAGATATACATACCCAAGCTGAGTTTCAAAAGATAATTAACAATAAGAGTTCGACTTCTTAAAATAATAGCTCAACTCTAGGGTTTAAACGACTTCAACATAGATCAATTATAGAATCCAGAATTCAAAACATCATTATAGTATATCAAAACATTTTAACATAGCAGCGGAATACGAGAGATCATATGTATGACGACATATAATCTAGGCTCTTTATTTATCAAAATATTAACAACAACCGACGCCCATCCAGCCCTCGTCATCTACATCCCTGCTAACCTGCACGTTTTAGAAATAACATGCAGGGCTGAGTACTACGTACACAGTGAACACATGCCGAAAACATTTGAAAACTTTGCTGAATATAGCTAACTCATTTGTCTGCAGACAATTATAATAGTATGAACCATATCTACAAATAAATAATGGTGATGAGAAAGAGGCCTCTTTCTCTATCACTTGTAACCGGCATATCAAGGAAAGGCTCACGATTAAGAATAATCGGCCTATCAAGAAATGCGCACGATTACCAATGTGTACACAGATTTCACCTTGCGTGAAACCGAATTCGTCTTTCTGAAGTAGATGGTAATATACTTAAACATTTTAAAATCATTTGGCAAGTATCAAAGCTTTAAAATCATAGTATATCATGCTTTGCACGTTTTTTAGTTTAGAAAGCCCACCTGATAAAATTAAGCTTTACTTTAAACTCTAGCGCTTGTAACCCTTTTACTTCACGTTTCTGCTTCCGCTTCCGCTTGCTCCTTTAAATCGAAACGGAATAACGATTTTAGAATGAGAACTTCTATCGAATAACGACTTCGATAATCTTAACGTAATTCGATTCGAATTTCTACGCCGAAACTCGACGAACCTCGAGAATTTCTATCTTAACTTCTAAAACATTCTTAATCTATCTTAATCCCTCATTAAGCATCAAACATCAATCAAATCTCATATAACATCAACATTTATAAATTACTATTCATCATAACCGACTAAATAAATTTTAATCCGTCTAACGGATTCAGAAAATTCTCAATTTAATTCTATACATTTATTTAATTATAACAAACATAATTATACTTTAAATGCACACATTATCTCAATTAAACATATAACTCTCAAATCGGGAAAATCAACCAAAAATAGAAAATCTTCATTACTTTGAATTAAATTTCCAGAAAATCACACAATATTACATTTTTATTAATTAGTTCATAAATGCAATTAATTTCTTAATAAAAAAATTAATTAATATTTTATTTATTTATTTTAAATTTTCGGTTATATTGAAATTAATATTTCTTTAATTATTTTCTCTTCTTTTTAATTTCTATTATACTTAATTATCATCTTAAATTCATTTCTTCATTTAATTTCTTTCAATTAAGTATTAATCTTCCAACCATAATTTAAGAACCCTAATTCGATTTTCTAGGGTTTCTAGGGTTAATCATGCTTACATTTGATTATCTATTTGTCGCAGCCCGACTCAAAATAAAGATGACCGAGCCGGTGGGTCCCACGACATACACAATTTATGATTAACCAAGGAATAGATAACGACCCAGTTATCCAACAAAACCAAACATTTGTCAAACTATTCTTAACAAACAACGATACCGGGAGTTAAACTTATTCTTTAACAACATCTCAACGAACATGCTTAACAAGAAATCAATAACATGCTCGACCATTCCAACCAGCAATTAGTATCGTACGACTAACGATACCAAGAGAATAATATCGACAAGAAGTCCATTAGATCAAGAAAACACGATAAAAGATGGTCGTATGATTTAAAAGATCTCAACAAAGGATTGACAACTTATTTTCAAGTTAAAACAAGTTTGCAGCTGAAACCTTAACAAATAACATTAACGACTTCAAAGTCGAGAACATGCTTCATACTTCAACATATATTTCAAAGTATTGCAGCGGAAAAACATAGAGAATCATATGTATGAAGACATATGCCTCAACTCCAGTTTAAACAACTTTCAAAAGACTCAACCAACAAAAGTCAGTCCAAGCACACTCCCATCTTCATCCGAACTAACCTGCACATTTTAGAAATAACATGCAGGGTTGAGTACTTCGTACTCAGTGGACACATGCCAAAAATATTTGAAAACTTGCTTCTTAGAGCTATAGATTAAACTTGCCATAAAGCATTGCACAAGTAACTTTTTGAAAACAAACTTGTGCTTGCTCAAGCATTTTCTTTTGAAATAAGTGACTGCCGTCAAAATACTCATTAAGTATGAACCATATCTACTATAAATAGTAGTGATGAGAAAGAGGCCTCTTTCTCAATCACTTGTAACCGGTCTATCAGAGAAAGGCTCACGATTACCAATGTAACCGGCCCATCAAAGAAAGACTCTCGATTACTAATGTGTACACAAATCCCACCTTGCGCGGGACCGAATTCGTCCTTCTTCAGTAGATGGTATCATACAAAAACTTAAAACATTTGGCAAGTTAATCAACTTAAAACATCACATATATATAATCATATATATATAGCATTCATCATTTCTTTGTTTAGAAAGCCCACCTGTCGAGTGCTGCTTTATCTTATTTTTTTCTCATTTCCGATTTCTCAGCTTTACGCTCCCGCTCATTCCTTCATTTGAAATTATGGTTTACAAACCATTAGAGCGAGAAACAAACGACGGACGAAGTGAAACGCTATCTCGAACAACTAAATTTCTATTTCGCCTCGATTCTTTAACGCTTAACTTAATACTAATACTTAAACATTCTAAATACTTTTAAAACTCTAACTTAACTACTGATTAACTTTCTACTCAAACATTTAAATGCTTAAACACTTAAGCAATTAACAACTTATCATCAATGCACTTTAATAAAAGCATTCAGCTCATAAAAATCACGACTCGTCAAACGGAGTCCAAAAAATTACGAAATTAAATCTACTTACATCTTTTAACATAATAAACATAATTACGCAATCATATTATCAATCCAGATCACGTACACATATAAACCTTCGACTTGGAAAAATAGCCGGAAAATAGAAAATTCTTAATACTTCGTATTAAAATTCTGAAAATTTCCACAATACTTAATTTTTATTATAGAAATCAAATATATGATTATTTACTTAATTAAAAATCAAATAATCATTTAATTTCCTTTAATTATTTTCGGCCCTTTTATAAAATTAGGATAAAATATCCAATTTCATTCTAATCAATTCCCAACATCTTAATTTAATTTATAAGCTATATTTATAGCTTAATTGCTTAATTTAATTGGATAAAAATCAAAACTCTAGTATATATATATTTTGACTTTTTAAAGAAATAGGGCACATTTGCTTATTTTTATCCATTTCAAATTACAACATGCTTAATTAATATTCTAGAGATTAATTGTAAACTCAATTAATCCATTTAAACTCTAGAATAATTATTTTTAATTTATTTTAAAAGCTGAAAATTTCGAAATTAATGAAATTGAGCTCCAAAAATTCTAATAAAATTCCCACATGCTTAAATAAATATCATAAGCTCAGTTCTATCATCAATTTCATCATTCAACATCAAAATCAAAAAGCCCTAATCTTAAGAACCCTAATATTTCTAAAATTCCAAAAATTGGAATAATTATGATTCAATCTATTAATTCAATGCATAAACATACTTAATAACATCATATAAGCTTAATTTAAACATCAATTTAATCAAAGAACATCAAGATCAAAAAGCCCTAATTTTAATCATAATTTTCGGCTATAATTAAAAGTAATAGAAGGGTTTTGATTCTTTGATTACTTCCAACATCAAACATGCTTAGAATAATTATCTAAGCTCAATTATTCAATCAATTTGATCATATAATATCACAATTGAAAAAACCCTAATTTCCCTTAATTTTCGAAAATAGCTAAATTTAGGGTTAGGGTTTGATTTGAACATGATTTAATGATCTATCATGCATTCTAAGCATGAATTAAACACCATAAATTAAATTCAACATCATCTACTAATATTCTTCAAAATTTTCGAAATATTTAAAAGAGTTAAAAGGAGGATTTAAGCTTGTATTTTGAGCTATATCTTGAACTAAACATTAATCTTACCTTAATAATTGATTTGGAGATGATTAGTACTTGAATTGAAGCTCAAAATTGAACAAAAATTGGATGAAATGTGAAGTATGCGTGTGCTGTGTTTGCTGCTGAAGTTTGCGAGAGGAATGGAGTGATAAGGGTGGTAAATAACTTATATTACACACTTAAGACTAATACAATTAGTCAACATTGCTTAGGCCATCTAATAGGTCATTAGTGATGTCATAAATAGGATTAAATAATTGATTAAATACTTAATTTACTTAGTTAATTACTAACTTGCTAATCACAACTTTAATCTCTAATTTCTTGATCTAGAAAAATCAATTAGGGCATCTCAAACCCTAATGCAAATTTTCGGAAGAAAATACCGAAAAACGAATCATTTATGAAATAAGTAAGATTATTATTTTTAATAATTAATTGCTAATAAAATAAATTTAGAAAATTAAATTCATAATTTTCTCAATTAAAAATCATGCATAAATGCACAATTCGGTAAACATAAATTCTAATTCGTTTCGGCTAACCGAGACGAAACAAATAAAATTTTGGATTGCCAAATAAAATTATTTAAAAAGGGAATTTTTCTTCATCTTCATTCTCTTAATTTAATTAAAGAAATACTAGATTTAATTATTCACGAAAACAGGGTATTACACTATTGATCTAATTTAATTCATTAACCTCATACATCATCACATTATCCATCAACTACATCATATAATCTTAATATCTTAAACTCTAATTCTAACTCAATTTAGTCGACATTTTTGACCAAAATGAAATTGGTTGGGAATTTATTCTCACTTCCAACATGAAATATTCTTAAAATACTTAATTAAATTCATTTATCTCATTAAAATGAATATACAAGACATGCATCAATTATTTCACCATTTTCCCATTTTTTCGAAAATAATGCAAAGAGTAGCTAAGGTTTTCTTATTTTTAATCTAATTACATATTTGATCTTCTAAGCATATTCTAAGCACAATTCATGAAGATCATAATATCAAACAATGCATAAATAAAAATTTAGCATTTTCTTCATAATTTCGATTTTCTCCAAAATTAGGGTTAGGGTTCTTCATGCTTTATTTAATCATACCAATGATCATATAATCACTATATAAGCATAATATTAAGACATAAAGATTAACTAACCATTTCTACAAATTCTCCCAAATTTTCGTTCATATATATATATATAAAGAAAATGATTCAATCTATTAAAATGAATCAAAACTTGGAAGAATAGATATCATTCTTACTTAGTTACTTGGAAAGATGAAGGATTTAACTTGATTTTGTTCTTGAAACTTGAAGATGAATCAAAGATGGAGTGTGTGTGAGTGTTGATCGAGAGAGAAGAGATTAAGAGAGAGATGGCTGCTATGTTTGTGTGTGTGCGTGTGAATGAGAGAAGTGAGAGTGGTGAGATATACATGTCAATATAGGTTAGAGTAGGATAGGTTTAATATTTTAATGTTTCTTAATTCTTAAGTTTTAGTTAATTATTTAATTGCTTTCTCTCGTCAACTAATTATCAACGACGAACCTTCCGATAAATTCTTAATTTCTCAACACAGTAATTAAGATTAAGGTTTCACGGATCTTAGATAAAAATTTCACAGAAAGAATCGGAGATTCGAAGCATTTTCAAATCGACCGAAACTAAAATTTTAAAAGATAATTTATGTAAAAATTTACGTAATTAAATTAAATTCTTCTTTTAGTCAATTAATGACTAAACATTTATCATCTATTGATAAATGTAAAAACTTCTTCGTTTCGGATTAACTGAGACGATAAAAATTAATTAAAACTCATTTTTCCGGTAGAATATATCTGCCGGGTAAAATTTTCGGAAAGAAAATTTTTATTTTACTAAAATTCTTGTCTTTCTCATTAGATTAATTATTTTAATTACTTAAGAAAGACGGGATACTACAAGGATGCTTTCATGCATCAAGACGAGCTGATCCAAACTCTCATCCAGATGGCCAAGCAAGATGAAGTTCCACCGTCTGAGGAAGTAATCGCAAGAGCCAACTTTTACCTCCACACTCTCAGCTGGATTGTTCCAGTGGAGAATGCCAAGGAAGTTGTCCCTGCCGACATAGCTGAGGCAATGGTGATTGAAGACGAGCCAACTACTGCAACAGATGAGCCAGCAGAAACTGCCCCACCAAGTCCAATTGCCAATGACACTCGCTCACTGGTCGATATCGAGGCAGACAAATCCAGCCAAGTCAAATCCGGGACCCAGACGGATACTGATGCCATGCTTTCTGATGCAATGAAGGAAGAAATAGCCAAACAAGTTGAGGAAATCCTATTCCAGGATAAACTCAAATCAAATGTTGACACCCTTCTGCTCATCACAGCTGTACAATGGCAAGTTCATTGTAATGGACAGTTCATTGATGAAGTTCACAGATTTGCCCAGAATCTACAGGGAAGCACCAGTCAAGATCTCAAGCAATCTCTCGCTTCTCAACGCATTGATCAGTCAACTCATCTAGAGAAGAGAGTCCCTGAGATCATTTCAAAACTTTAAGCTCCACTGGAAAGCAGCTTCAGCGACCTATCCAGCCAGATGGCATCTCTACAAAAACAAACGCTCTCCAACAGAAGTGACATTCAAACATTGTTCAACCTCTACAAAGAGCTGGACACTCAGTTCAAAGCTGGAAGTAACAGTATAGCACAGCTCAACCTCGTCACAGCAGACAACACAGCCAAGATTGCTGATGTTGACAAAGCCCTGACCCAGCTAAATGAGACAATCGTCAACCTATCCTCCATCCTTGTTGATAATGCCAAAAAGGGAAAGGTAAGGGGAAAGGAAATGACAAGAGAAAAACATCAAGGGCAGGCAAAGGGAAAGCTGTAGCGGAAAATGAAATTCAAGTGCTGCAGTCTGAGATTGATGAAGTTGTTGCTGAGCTGGAAGCAGAAGAACCAGCTGGACGGAGAGGAAAATGGAGCAAAATGATCATTCCTCTTGCCAAAGCTAGTGGAGCCACGCCAGAAGAAATCAATAATACTCAATGGCTCTGCAACTTTGTAAATCAACAAAAGCAAGAAATGAAGAGCTTTCAAAAGTAGCAGAAGATGAAGGAAAGATTGCTCAATGCTGAAGAAAAGAAGCAGAAGAAGAAAAGAGCAAACATCAGAGCATCGAAGAAAAAGTCTCAGATGCCAATGAACTGGAGAAGAATAGATGAATGAATCCCAGAAGAATTAAACGACGACTGGGAACATACAAAATTCGAGTTCATTGAAAATTACTACTATCTGAGAGCCTACCCAAATACGCCTCCAGATGTTCCTTTTAAGATGCATCTAAATGAGCTCTTTCATCAAGTTAGGATGATTGCGAAAGCATTCTTCAATGCTGCAGAGACCGCAAAGATCCAATTCTCTGCTCCCCAGCTGTATCATCTCCAGCCTCCAATGATACCTGGAACCGATTTCCCTGACAAATCGCAAATTATCGCAGAAGTGAATAAATGGGCAATCAGGAGAAAAATTTCCAAGGTAAATAATGAAGAAGAATATAGGAAGCTGGAACGGATGATCTTCAACCGGTACAGGTTGAGAACGGATGAACAGCTTGAAGAAGATAGACTGAAGAATCAGAGGCAGCAGCAGCAGAAATGAAGACCCAGCCAACTGGGAATTTTGTCGTTTGAATTTTTGTAATTGTAAATTTGTAAAATTAATGAAAAGTTCGTATTCTTTGCTCTCAAGCTCACCCTGATGACAATAACTCTTTGTCCAGGCACTGAACTTTGAATATGTTTACCTGCTATGAATGTTTAATCTTTTGAAACCCCGTTTCTTGTTAACCGGGAAGTAAATTGTTTTTCTCAGTTAGGTTTTGGCATCATCAAAAAGAGGAAAATTGTTGGGAAAATTAATAGAGTTTTGATTTGATACCAAAACCCAGCTGACCCCAACCGAGTAGATGATTGCACAAGCCTAAGCGTTTTTCAGCTCACATGTTTGAGCTTATAGAATTTCTTAGTTTACAGGTAGAGTCGCAGAAGTCAGCAGAAGACACAGCTGAGCGGACACAGCTGAGGAATTCAGCAGAGCAGACCAAGCAGAGTCAAAGACCCAGCAGTATCAAGACCCAGCTCAGTGACGGAAACCCAGCTCAGTGTCGAAGACTCAGCTCAGTGTAAAAGACCCAGCTTAGTGTCGATGACATAGCTCAGGTCTGAGACACAGCTCAGGTTGAAGACACAGCTCAGGTTGATGATACAACACAGGTCTAAGACACAGCTCAGAGTCGAGACGCAGCAGAGTCCAAGTCACTGAAGACACAGCAGAGACGCTTAGCAGCTCGAAGACGAAGACATTCTCCAAGACAAGATCCCGATGTCAGAAGATCTTGTCTGACGCGGTCAAATCAGAGAAGAAATAGCTTCTGCAGATGTAGACCTACTTCGTAGGTTAAAGACCAGAAGTCAATGAGAGTAGGTAAGATTCAAACGGCTCTCTTCCAACGGCTAGTTTGAATCTCTACCTATATATATCTCCTCACCATTGAAGACTGGTGAGGCTGGCGAAACGACTGAAGAAATAAAAGAGTAAACAGAAAAATTAACAACGATCTTCAAAGCCAAATCTTTCAAGAACACCCAGCCAGTCAGTTGTGTTCTTAGTTGTTCACATATTCAGTCATAGGCAAAAAAGATTCGAATAGAAATATCTTAAGCCTAGTTTGAACGAGTTCATCATACTCCTTGTTCTTCATTGTAAGAACTCGTTCATAGTTGGAAAACCCATACCCAAACCCAAACCCAGAAAGGTTAGGTCAAGGTACTCCTGCTCGAAGCGTGTAATTCGAGTGGTCAGGTTTTCTCAGTACCCGCAAACTGAGAGGTGTAGGCTTGACAGTGCCAGTAAACTATTGGAACACAGCTCGGGTTAGAGTTGTGAAGTTGCTTGGTACTTGTAAACCAAGTGGTAGTGAATTACCAGTGAACCTGGTCATGGACGTAGAAGGTGTTACTCCGAACCACGTTAAAATTGCTTTGTTCTTTACTGCTTTGTTTATGCATTCTGCTAACTCCTAACGCATACATTTCAAGCTGCATAAACTGACTAACTGAAAAGAGAAACAAAGCTTTGCAATATAATTTGAAGCAACAGACGGACTTTCCAAATCCACCACATTCCGCACACAGCCAGCTCACTCAAAAGAGTTTTTAACTGGAAAAGTTTTTAAACCTTGGTGTAATCTCCCCCCGCCCCTACACCATGGTATCTGTCTTGGGACCAACAATATAGATTCTAGGTCAACTCCTATTAACATTGAAACAACAACAATAACAATAATGATGACAACAACAACATCCGTCCATCTAGCACTCGTCATTTTCATCCATGCTAACCTGCACGTTTTAGAAATAACATGCAGGGCTGAGTACTTCGTACTCAGTGAACACATGCCGAAAATATTTGGAAACTTTGCTGAATACAGCTATAAATGAAAACTTGCCAGAAAACATAATACGAGGATTTTCTGAAAAACAACTCGTATAATGCTAAAAATATTTTCTTTTCTCAGAAATCATTTGTCTGCAGACATTTATAACAGTATGAACCATATCTACAATAAATAATGGTGATGAGAAAGAGGTCTCTTTCTCAATCACGCGTAATCGGTATATCAAGGAAAAGCTCACGATCATGAATAATCGGCCTATCAAAGAAATGCGCACGATTACCAATGTGTACACAGATTCCACCTTGTGCGGAATTGAATTCGTCGTCTTTAGTAGATGGTAACATACTTAATATTTTAAAAATAATTTGGCAAGTATCAAAGCTTTGAAAATCATACGATATCATGTTTTTCACGTTGTTCAGTTTAGAAAGCCCACCTGATCGATTTAAGCTTTAACTTTAAACTTTATCGCTTGATCGACTTCTTACTTTACGTTCCTGCTCCCGCTTCCACTTGCTCCTTTAAATCGAAATGGAATAGCAATTTTAGAACTTGAAGAATTCCTATCGAATAACGACTTTGACGACCTTAACGTAACTCGATTCGGATTTCCACGTCGGAACTTGACGAACGCGAGAATTCCTATCTTAACTTCTTAAACGTCCTTAATCTATCTTAACTCATCACTAATTATCAATCATCAATCAAACATCAACATTTCAAATACATTCATAGACATTCATTAATTACTTTTTAACATAATCGACTAAGTCGATTTTAATCCGTCTGACGGATTCAGAATAATCTCAAATTAATTCCACGCACTTATTTCATCATATCAAACATATTTACACATTTATTACACATATTCAACTCGATTAACATATAGACTCCCAAATCGGGAAAATCATCCAAAAATAGAAAATCTTTAATATTCTGAATTAAATTTCCAGAAATTCACACAATATTACATTTGTAATAATTAGTTCATGAATGCAATTAATTTATTAATTAAAAATCAATTAATATTTTATTTTAATTTATTAAATTTTCGGTTATTTTGACTTTTATATTTCTAAATTTATTTTCTCTTCTTTTTAACTTCTAACTTATTTAATTAAATATTCTAAACATATTTCTTTCATTAATCTCATTCATTTAGGCATTAATTTACAAACCTTCATCTTAATAACCCTAATTCGATTTTCTAGGGTTTCTAGGTTTAAAATGCTTACATTTCCTTATCTCTTGATCTAATATACTTCATTAATCTCATATATCATCAAATAAATCATCAAATACATCATACTTCATCACATTGAAAACCCTAATTTATATCCCAATTTAATCGATATTTTTGACCAAAATGAAATTGGTTGGGAATTTATACTCACTTCCAACATGAAACATTCTTAAAATACTTAACTAAATTCATTTATATCATTAAAACAATCATACAATTCATGCATCAATTGTTCTTCAATTTCTCTCTTTTTCGAAAATAATGAAAATAATAGCTAGGGTTTTTCATGTTTAAATCTAATTACATATTTAATCTTCTAAGCATATTCTAAGCATAATTCATGAAGATCAAAACATCATTCAATGCATGAATCAAAATTTAGCATTTTCTTCATATTTTCGATTTTCTCCAAAACTAGGGTTAGGGTTCTTCATGCTTGATTTAATCATACCAATGATCATATAATCATCATACAAGCATAATACTAAGATATGAAGAACATCTAACCATTTCCAAAATTTCTCCCAAAATTTTCGATCATATATATATATATAAAGATGGAAGATTCAACCATATATCTTGAGATAAGAACTTCAAAAATATAAATCCAACCTTGATTAATTACTTAAGGATGGATTGATCTTGCTTCATGAGCTCAAACTTGATCAACAATGGAGTGTGTATGCATGTGTGTCGATCGAGAGAGAGATGGAGAGAGTGAGAGCTGCTGCTGCTCGTGTGTGTGTGCGTGAGAGTGAGGGTGAGGAGAGGGTAATATATACATATTATATGCATAGGGTAGAGTAGGGTAGTTTAATATTTTATTGTTACTTAATTGCTAAGTTTAGGTTAGTTATTTAATTAGTTATTAATTCAATTAATTAATAACAAATTAATCTTCTAATAACCCTCTAATTTCTGAACACAGGAAATTAGTTTAAGGTTTCACGAACCTTAGATAAAAATCTCACAAAAAGATTCAGAGCTTGGAAGCATTATCAAATCAGTCGAAACTAAATTTTTAAGCGATAAATTACTTAATATTTCACGTAATTAAATTAAATTCTTCTTTCAGTCAATTCATGACTAAACATTTATCATTTAATGATTAATGTAAAAACTTATTCGTTTAGGATTAACCGAGTCGATCATTCTTAATTAAAACTTATTTTTACGGCTAAATATATCTGCCGGATAAAATTTTTGGAAAGCAAATTTTTATTTTACTAAAATTCTTATCTTTCTCATTTAGATTAATTATTTTTATTATGCAAGAAAGACGGGATACTACAATTTAAATGTTTAAGTAGAAAGTTAATTAGTAGTTAAGTTAGAGTTTTAAAAGTATTTAGAATGTTTAAATATTAGTATTAAGTTAAGCGTTAAAGAATCGAGGCGAAATAGAAATTTAGATGTTAGAAATAGCGTTTCACTTCGCCTATCGTTTATTTCTCGCTCTAATGGTTGGTAAACCATAATTTCAAATGTAGGAATGAGCGGAAGCGTAAAGCTGAGAAATCGAAAATGAGAAAAGTAAGATAAAGCAGCACTCGATAGGTGGGCTTTCTAAACAAAGAAATGATGAATGCTTGATGGTCCCAAGACGGATACCTTGGTGTAGAGGGGGGGGTGAATACACCAAGGTTAAAAACTTTTCCAATTAAAACTCTTTTGAGTGAGCTGGCTGTGTTCCAAATCGAAAGATACTTGATCAACACACCGTCGTGTGCGGAATGTGGTGGGATTTTGGATTATCCGTCTGTTGCTTCAAATATATTGCAAAGTTTTGTTTCTCTTTTCAGTTAGTCAGTTTATGCAGCTTGAAATAATGCTTATGAGCGGTTAGCTGGATGCATAAATAAACAGGAAAGAACAAAGCAACTTAACGTGGTTCGGAGAAACTACTCCTACGTCCACGACCAGAAATCTCTGGTAATCCACTAAGGATACCACTGACTTTTCGCGCAGTCAGCAAGCGTTGCAGCTTAGTTCCTCAAGCTGGATACAAGTTTACGCGTACTGTATCGAAACGTAACCAGACTGTTTACGGGCACAGCTGAAGCCTACATTCAGTTTACGGGTACTGAAGAACCTAACCTGTAGTTTACGGGTACTACAGAACCATAACCTTAACCTAACCTTTTTCTAGGTTTGAGGGTTTGGTTCTCGGGGTTTCCAACTATAACGAGTTCTTACAATGAAGAACAATGAGTGTGATGAACTCGTTCAAACTAGGCTTAAGATGGGAAGGATTATATGCCTCGATACTAGTGGGAGAGAGCTTCAGCAGCCTGAGAATGAATAAGAACTCATAAGAGTGAAGGCTCCTGGATCTTTGAAGCTTTTCTGAGAGATCTCTGGATCTTTGATTAGACTTCTTTTAATGAAGTATGTTGATCTCTTGTTACGTATTTTCTCTCTCATCACTTCTCTCTTTCTGATGATGAAGAAGACTTATATTTATAGGGAGAGATTAGAACTAGCCGTTGGAAAGAGCCGTTCTGAATCTCTACCTAACTTCTGACAGGATTGACTTGTCTTCTTCCTTGATTTCCTCGTAAAGCAATCCTAGGTCTGACTTCTAGGTGCTGAGGTGTCGAGTTCCTGATGGTCCAGATCAGATATGACATTATCTCAAGTTGACTTTGACTCTGCTGTGCTGGTGACTCTGAGCTGTCTTGAACTCTGCTGGATCTTTGACGCTAAGCTGAGTCTTGAACTCTGCTGGATCATTGACGCTGAGCTGAGTTGCCACACAAGCTGGGTCTTTCCTACAGCTGTGTCTGGAAGAACTTGATCGTCTTGAATCTGGATAACGTTACTGATCACTCGACTTGGCTTACCTTGCTGTGTACTCAGTTGGGTCTTCTGCTGTCTTCAGCAACCACCTGTAAACTTAGAAACTCTATAAGCTCAAACAGGCGAGCTGGAAAAACACTTGGGCTTGTGCAAACATCTACTCGGTTGGGGTCAGCTGGGTTTTGGTTTCTCTTCAAAACTCTATTAATTTTCCCAACAATTTCCCCCTTTTTGATGATGCCAAAACCCCAAGTTGGAAAAACAAAATTGCTTCCCCCTTAACAGGAAACGGGGTTTCAAAGGATTAAACATTCACAGCAGGTAAACATATTCAGAGCCTGGACAAAGAGAGATTGTCTTCAGGTTGATTTTGATAAAACGAACTTTTTCATTAATATGAAGAAATTTTACAGCTTTCTAATTACAAAAACTTCAAAAGAAAATTCCCAGTTGGCTGGGTCTCCAGCTTTGCTGCTTCCTTTGTTCATCAATCTGATGGTCAGTCTTGAGACCATATCTGTTGAAGATGAACTCTTCCAGCTCCTTCCATTCTGCTTGATTCTTCGATTTGGAAATTCCTCTTTCACCAGCCCAGTGATTAATTTCTTTGATAATTTGGGCCTTGTCAGGAAGGTTTGTTCCAGCTAGAGAGGGAGGCTTCAATTGCTTGACTTTTGGAGCCATCAGCTGGATATTGTTTCTCTTGGCATAAAGAGCAATTGATCTTGTCATCATTGGATCCGTCTCATGTAGTTCGAGGAGATAATCTTGGAATGCAGTTTCTGGATCCATGCCTTTGTACTGATTCAAGTAGTAGAATTCTTTGATGAATTCTGATTTGCAACGTTCCCAGTTTTCATTGATATCATCTGGGTTCTTCTTGTCAGTTGAGGCTGCTTGGATTTGTTTCTTCTTAGCTTGCCTGTAGCTCTGCCTTTTCTTCTTCTGCTTTTTCTCAGCAAGCTTGAGCGATTCAGCTTTCTTCTTAATAATTTTATCCAGCTCTTGCATTTCTCTTCTTTGCTCGTTGTGGAAGTTACACAGCCAGTGATAGTCCATGTATTCTTCTGGCTTGTGTCCACAGGCTTTGGCAAGAGCAACCATCTTTTCTCTCCATGTCACTTTAACTACTTTGGCTGCTGTAGTTGGCTCTGGCTCTTCGTCATCTAGCTCTTTGGCGAAATTGTCGATCTCCGATTGAATTGGCTGTACAGGTTCCCCCTTAGCTGCAGCTTCCCTCTCCATTGTTTTTCCAGCTTCACTCTTATCTTCCCCCTTTTTGGCATTATCAACAAGGGAGGCAGAGAGGTTGGCAACTGTTGCGCTGAGCTTGGAAAGAATACCTTCAACATCAGCGATCTTGGCTGAGTTGTCAACTGTGACGAGGTTCAGCTGGGCATTGCTGCTGCTTCCAGCTCTGAACTGAGCATCCAGATCTTTGTACAAGTTGAAGAGTTGGCGGATGTCAGAGCTGTTGGAGAGAGTGGACTTTTTGAGAGCTTCCAGCTGGCTTGCGATGTTTGCTATGTTGTCAACCAGTGGAGCTTGAAGGTTTGAGATGATCTCAGGGATTCTCTTCTCTAGGTGATTTGACTGATCAATTTGTTGAGAAACGAGAGATTGCCTGAGATCTTGACTGGTGCTTTCTTGTAAATTCTGAGCAAATTTGTGGACTTCGTCAATTGTCAGTTGTTGCTCTTTAACTTGACAGTCTAGAGCTGTGAACCGCATGATGACATCGACTTGAGACTTCAGTCTGTCCTGAAAAAGTATTTCTTCAACCTCTTTAGAGATTGCTTCCTTCATGGCGGTTGAGAGCTCGACAGCTGAGTCAGTTTGAGTTGCAGAATTAACAAGACTGGGTTTGTTTGCCTCGAACTCGACCAGAGCGCGAGTGTCATTGGCAATTAGACTTTGTGGGGCAGCTTCAGTAGGCTCAACTGTTGCATTAGTTGGCTCTTCTTCAATCATCATTGCCTCAGCTGTGTCGGCAGGGACAGCTTCCTTGGCAAGTTCAGCTGCGACTTCTTTGGATTTGACAGCTCCAGAAGATGTCTCCCATCCTGCTGCTATAAGGAGCTTGTTGGCAGATTCCCAGACTTCAGCTGGGTGCGGCTTGGGGTACAGCTGAGATACTTCAATTATACCTCTGATGAGATCGTCTTGATGCAAGTATGCATCCTCCAGACTTCCAAAGCCAAAGGTGTGCTGGAGGCATGCTTCATCTGTCTTCAATTTCTCATAAGAGAAGGTCTCGATTAGCTGCTCATTCTGGTACCAGGTTGCCATCTTGGTGGCCAGATAGAATTTGAGATCTCCTACTTTAACGAGGGCAATGGGCAGGTGCGCCAGAATCGGATACTGAGTTAGAACACTCTTGATCCCTGCAATACGCAAGTCCTCGTACATGGCTTCCATGAAGGCTGAGCCAGTGGAGTTGAGTGAAGGAGAGGCAGAAGAATCACTCTCCTCTGATTCTGTGGAGATTTGAGGAACTGGTTCAAATGGGTTCACAGTAGGCTGTGAATAAGTATCAGCCAACTGCGTGGGAGATTGAACTTTGGGTGAAGGCAGTTTTGGGGGTGAGCTGGGATTAGTGGAAGAGGGTTCAGCTTGGGTGTCAGCTGGCTGTGAAGGAGCTTCAGCCAGTTGAATATCTGCCTACTCTCTTACAGGAGGTGGCTCTTTGGTTGGAGAGCTGGGTGGAGAAGAAGGCTATTTAGGTGGAGAGCTGTAAGGCGGTGAGGGCTGGGGTGAGCCTTTTGGATTATCCAGCTCGTCCTCTGAGCTGGATGACGATCCATCATTCAATCCCATCTCAGCCAGGATGTTTGATCCGTATTGGTTAAAGGCCGACACTGGCTGTGGGGAGAGAATCACCATTGCTTGACTTGGAATGACAGCTGTTTTTCTTTTCTTCTCAGCTGGACCTCCAGCTGGTTTGGGGTCAGCCGTCTTCCTCTTTCTTTGTTTTTTCTCAGCTGGAACTTCTGCCTCTGTTCCTTCCAGCTGCTTCTTGCCTTTGTTCACAGCCGGCTGTTTCTTCAGAAGATCATTGACTTGACTTATTCTCTGGAAGAGAATCTTCATTTCTGGAAACGGTTTTGAATCAGCCCACTTTATTGTGTGCCCTTTCACAGCTTGCTCTATCAAGAAAGAAATCTTAGAGCATAGATACAGTGGCTCTGAAGTTGAATACGTCGTCCTGGTGGAGTTGAACTTTATCTTCTCTGACTCCTTGACCAGTCGATTGAGTAAGAAATCAAACCAGTTGACGTTTGTGCCTTTGATCATGGCAATCATCGGCTTGAGCTTTGGAATGCTGATCTCTTCTTGAGATCCAGCTATCCCTAAGATGCACTTTTGCGTGATATCCAGCAGCAGCCTGTACTTTGGCTTGAGAAGGAGCTTTGACATGCTCGCTCTGTACGGCTCTGGGGAGATAAGCATCTCTCTGCTGAGGAATTCATCCACTTCTTCACGGCTGAAATCGTCTGGGATGAATCCTCCTTCTGTGGGTAGGTTGAACACCTTTCGTAGCATCTTGTTGAGTTTGATATTGACAGTTGCTGAATCAAACTTTCCGTCTTCGCCTTTGACGATCATGTCAAATGAAGATGAGTAAAAGCCGTCTTCATCAATGATGTTGAGGTAGAAAAGTGCGGCATCTCTCTTTAGCAAAAGCTTGGGCATGGAGGTTGCCCACAGCAAGAGACCGGAGTCTGCAACAAGATCCACCATCTCTTTTAGTTCTAAAACATGGAGGTTGGAGGTGGACAGAACATTCTCAAAAGATAGCTTTGTCATTAGAGCTTCAAACTGGTTCATCCCTGCGGTTGATTTCTTGGGTGCCATTTCTGCAATCTGTTGATTTTGATCGTGCGAAGAACTTGTAGAAAATAGATAGAGATTTTGAATCTTTGAAATTTGCAGAGATAAAGATGGAGGAGAAAAGAATCCGCGAATCTTTTCCATATATATCAATTGCCATATAGGATCAACGGTTGAGATTGAATCAATTGATATTCTGATCAACGACTGGGAGAGATTCACTCATCACATTTTGCTGACGTGCTTTCGGCGAGTGTGTTACAACCGCGCGTGAGGCAGTTAAAACGTTTGACGTTCTGCCTCGATACTGACATGCTACAGTACTATGCAGACTTTATAATTAATGCGACGGGAAAGGAAACTTATCAAACAATTTAACTAAGGAATATATGTCTGCTTAACATAAGAATTCAAATTGATTGAACTTAAATATTATATTCCTCAGAGCAATAAATGCATGAGACGCAAACCGGTCAGCTTGGACAAAGTATCCAGCTGATATCACAGCGGTCTTCTCCTTTGCTTGATTGACAGTTCTCCTCAGCTGAGTATTTGAAAATTTTGCTTGAATTTTCGTCAGCTGAGTTCCCTTTAGCTCTTCGACTGATGTCCAGCTGAGCTTGATTCCCTTTTGGGCTGGGAAATCCTTTTGAACTGAGCTTTGGGATCCAGCTGAGTTTGTTCCCCCTCAGCTGGATGAGCTTTTCTTTGTCCGGTTTGAGCAGTCCAAATAATTCACACATTAGCTCATATCTTTGATGAGGTCTCAGTTTGTATAGCAAGTAGACAGCTGTCCCAAATCCAGCTGGTTCATGTACTGCTTCTCTATTCTTCTCTTGAGACCAATGTGCTCAGCTGTATGACTGGCTGAATCTTCATTTTTGTATCCAGCTGTCTTTATTTCACAGCTGGTCCCAGTCAGCTAGCTGGGTTTCTTTATTTTCTTCGTTGGTTGAATCAATAAGATGTTTCAGACATCTTAATCAGAGCAATCATCCTCATCTGAGTCGGAGAAGGAGATTTTATCATCATCCATTTCGCTCGATTCGAACCTTTTATCCTCTCTCCGGGAGGATGACTCAGCTGGGTTTCTCTTTGGATAAAGTTGCTTGTCGTGATGAACCTTCACGATATTCTTGTACCTTTCCTTTCTTTGTTCCAGCTGATTAATGCTCCGTACAAGCATGGCAATTTCTTCGTTCAAATCTTCTTTGCTCATATTTCTGTGCTCCTTGTTGGTCCTTCCAAGCTGAGCTGATTGAGCTTCTTTCCATGGCTTGATCCTCAGCTCTGCTTGATTTATTCGGCTGGATGAATCTCTGCTTGTGATCCCCAGATCAAATTCGTTGGCTTTCAAGATGGAGAACAATTTTTCAGTCTCCATGCTGCCAAGATCAATTCTGCTTTGGTGAACCACTTTGTGTGTACACTATTCTGAGGAGAGAGCTGAAAGAACTTTCAAGTTCTTGTCTCAAACCGTATATTTCCCAGTTCGGATCGTCTCGATCTCGATGACGAGGTTGGAGAATCTGAGCTCCATTTGATCAATGGACTCATAGGGGAGTTGCTTGAAATTGTCGAATTTCTGGCATGCAACTGAGAATTTGTTCTCTTGAATTTCCTCTGAACCTTCACACAGCTTGGCTAGAGTGTCCCACATCCCCTTAGCTGTCTCGCAGTTGATGATCTTGCTGAGATAAGCATCCGTCACTGTTGAGGAGATGACGTTGCGAGCGTAGCTGTCCAAACCAGCTTGTCTTCTTTCTTCTGGAGAGTACTCCCTTTTGGGCTTCACAACTTGCCGGAGTACTGGTTCAGCTCCAGGTAAGGTTTCTGCTTGTTTTTCTGATTTCATGATGATGATGGGTCCGTCAGTGATAACATCCCACATCATGTCGTGATGCGCACTCAGAAAGCATTTGAGTCGGAACTTCCAGATCTGATAATCATCGACAGAGAATGTCGGAAGATTCCTGCACAAGGAAGATTCCATGACAGTAAGCAATATAATGATTTTTTTTTTTTAAATTTGAAACTTTGAAGGATCTGTTCAGGTGACCACTATCAGCAAAGAGGCTGACTTGACTCAGAAAAAGTGATATTTTGAACCACTGCTCTGATACCAATTGATGGTCCCAAGACGGATACCTTGGTGTAGAGGGGGGTGAATACACCAAGGTTAAAAACTTTTCCAATTAAAACTCTTTTGAGTGAGCTGGCTGTGTTCGATCCAGCTGGAAGACAGCTTGATCAACACAGCTGGCTGTGTGCGGAATGTGGTGGGATTTTGGATTATCCGTCTGTTGCTTCAAATATATTGCAAAGTTTTGTTTCTCTTTTCAGTTAGTCAGTTTATGCAGCTTGAAATAATGCTTATGAGGGGTTAGCTGGATACATAAATAAACAGGAAAGAACAAAGCAACTTAACGTGGTTCGGAGAAACTACTCCTACGTCCACGACCAGAAACCTCTGGTAATCCACTAAGGATACCACTGACTTTTCGCGCAGTCAGCAAGCGTTGCAGCTTAGTTCCTCAAGCTGGATACAAGTTTACGCGTACTGTATCGAAACGTAACCAGACTGTTTACGGGCAAAGCTGAAGCCTACATTCAGTTTACGGGTACTGAAGAACCTAACCTGTAGTTTACGGGTACTACAGAACCATAACCTTAACCTAACCTTTTTCTGGGTTTGAGGGTTTGGTTCTCGGGGTTTCCAACTATGAACGAGTTCTTACAATGAAGAACAATGAGTGTGATGAACTCGTTCAAACTAGGCTTAAGATGGGAAGGATTATATGCCTAGATACTAGTGGGAGAGAGCTTCAGCAGCCTGAGAATGAATAAAAACTCATAAGAGTGAAGGCTGCTGGATCTTTGAAGCTTTTCTGAGAGATCTCTGGATCTTTGATTAGACTTCTTTTAATGAAGTATGTTGATCTCTTGTTACGTATTTTCTCTCTCGTCACTTCTCTCTTTCTGATGATGAAGAAGACTTATATTTATAGGGAGAGATTTGAACTAGCCGTTGGAAAGAGCCGTTCTGAATCTCTACCTAACTTCTGACAGGATTGACTTGTCTTCTTCCTTGATTTCCTCGTAAAGCAATCCTAGGTCTGACTTCTAGGTGCTGAGGTGTCGAGTTCCTGATGGTCCAGATCAGATATGACTTTATCTGAAGTTGACTTTGACTCTGCTGTGCTGGTGACTCTGAGCTGTCTTGAACTCTGCTGGATCTTTGACGCTGAGCTGAGTCTTGAACTCTGCTGGATCATTGATGCTGAGCTGAGTTGCCACACAAGCTGGGTCTTTCCTACTGCTGTGCCTGGAAGAACTTGATCGTCTTGGATCTGGATAACGTTACTGATCACTCGACTTGGCTTACCTTGCTGTGTACTCAGCTGGGTCTTCTGCTGTCTTCAG
Organism: Agastache rugosa; assembly: GCA_031470985.1. Lineage (NCBI taxonomy): Eukaryota > Viridiplantae > Streptophyta > Magnoliopsida > Lamiales > Lamiaceae > Agastache > Agastache rugosa. The sequence goes on from CM062607.1 coordinate 14,566,891, forward strand.
CGACCACCTGTAAACTTAGAAACTCTATAAGCTCAAACAGGTGAGCTGGAAAAACACTTGGGCTTGTGCAAACATCTACTCGGTTGGGGTCAGCTGGGTTTTGGTATCACTTCAAAACTCTATTAATTTTCCCAACAATGCTATATATATATGATTATATATATGTGATGTTTTAAATTGATTAACTTGCCAAATGTTTTAAGTTTTGTATGATACCATCTACTGAAGAAGGACTAATTCTGTCTCGCGCAAGGTGGGATTTGTGTACACATTAGTAATTGTGAGTCTTTCTTTGATGGGTCGGTTACATTAGTAATCGTAAGCCTTTCTCTGATAGACCGGTTACAAGTGATTGAGAAAGAGGCCTCTTTCTCATCACTACTATTTATAGCAGATATAGTTCATACTTAATGAGTATTTTGACTGCAGTCACTTATATCAAAAGAAAATGCTTGAGCAAGCACAAGTTTGTTTTCAAAAAGTTACTTGTGCAATGCTTTATGGCAAGTTTAATCTATAGCTCTAAGAAGCAAGTTTTCAAATATTTTTGGTATGTGTCCACTAAGTACGAAGTACTCAGCCCTGCATGTTATTTCTAAAATGTGCAGGTTAGCTCGGATGAAGATGGGAGTGTGCTTGGACAGACTTTTGTTGGTTGAGTCTTTTGAAAGTTGTTTAAACTAGAGTTGAGTCATATGTCTTCATACATATGATTCTCTATGATTTTCCGCTGCAACACATTGAAATATATGTTGAAGTATGAAGCATATTCTCAACTTTGAAGTCGTTAATGTTATTTGTTAAGGTTTCAGCTACAAACTCGTTTTAACTTTAAAATAAGTTGTCAATCATTTGTTGAGATCTTTTAAATCATATGACCCTCTTTTATCGTACTTTCTTGATCTAATGGACTTCTTGTCGATATTGATCTCTTGGCATCGTTGGTCGTACGATACTAATTGTTGATAACAGGTTAAACCTGATTCCTTGATAATGTTATTACTTGGTATATCTCGGTCATGTGACCCTATTTATTAATATCAAGTTATATCTATTGTTGATAACCAATTGTTGGTTGGAATTGTTAAGCATGTTATTGATTTCTTGTTAAGCATGTTCATTGAGATGTTGTTCAAGAATAAGTTTAACTTCCGGTATCGTTGTTTGTTAAGAATAGTTTGTCAAATGTTTGGTTTTGTTGGATAACTGGGTCGTTATCTATTCCTTGGTTAATCTTTAATTGTGTACGTCGTGGGACCCACCGACTCGATCATTTTTATTCTGAGTCGGGCTGAGACAGAGTGGTATCAGAGCAGCTCGTCTGCTGTATGTTTAAACTTTCTATGAGTCTAGTCTAGATTTGAATTTCAAGACTAGTTAAGTACCAACAACAAAAGTCCAGCACCTCTTCTCATCCGGCAAACCAGGTATGCATTTAAAAGTTTTCTATGTTTAAAAGTTTGAAATTTGAAGTTCCATGTGACTGACGGACTGTTATGTGGACCTGATCAACCCACATAGCTAGAAACTCAGTAATATGGTCTTCTACCTCCATAACGGAGTTAATTAATGAGATGAAGTTAGAAAGTTTGAGATATATGAAATTGTGTTGTGGTTTTGAGCTTTAATGAGATTATTTTTGTGCTGATTGATCGTAAGCGAGACGATGAATCAGTTGTGTAAGAAAGTTGGATGTTTGTTTCTGGAAAGTATAGTGAGCTTGGAAGCAAAATTAGCTTCTTGAATGACGAGGCCATTAAAAAGTTTCAGTAAATGCGTATTAGCTATGTAGAGATATTAGTAGAGTTTGAGCCGTTTCCATTGTGTTTAGATGAATATTATGAAAGTAATATTTCGGGAGTTCTCGAAATAGTAAAATTGGTTCCTTTTCGTCCCAACAAGTAACAGAAATGGGATGCGTCACGTGCATCGAGGTTCTTAATGAAACAATATTGGGATCGTATGCTTTAGGGCGATTGCCGTGGATTTATATAGCCGAGATCAGCTCTTGCTATATGTGCTACTCTGCACCATCGCCGGACTGTAGCAGCCACCGATCCGAGTGAATGGAGCAGGACTTCAAGATTCGATGTCTCAAGATAATCTAATTCCTTCTCATTACTCAGGAGAACCCTGAGCCCGTTGTTTCTCCTTATCCTAATAATTATGATTTTTGATGTTAATCATTTCTTTCTTAGCCGTTGTCGAATGGCTGTGTTTCATCTCCACCCTTATCAAATGTTTTGCTCTTGTTCCCGAGCCTTCAGCTTCGGTGAACAGTTTGGTTTTAGCTCCCTCTATTGATGTAGTTCCATTAAATCCTTCTTTGGATACTCTTCAAGCTTTGAATTCTTCAGAGCTTGATTATTTCTTTGGAACTCAGCTTATTTTTTTCGTTTTCACGAGAGAAGTACGTCCGGACTGTGTTGCCATAACAATGAAGAGGATACCATTGACCCCGAGGTCGGAGCAACTGAAGAATATTCTCATCTTCGTCGTATGCTGTTTAGTCATCTAGGGTTTCATCCTAGTTTTAGACCTTTTGCGGGTATGGTCAACGTGAGTGTTGTCCGTTTGACGTTAGAAAAGTGGAGAGACACTACAACAAAACTGTAGAACAACAATGCAGCAAAGACAACGGTTTTAGTGAAAAACCGTTGTCATAGTGATGAAAAGTGTTGTCGCAGTCAAAACCGTTGTTAATGAGCGAAAAAAGGCGCTCATAGACAACGGTTTTTGTGTGTCGTTGTTATAAATCCGTTTTCTTAAGTTATTTTATTCCCTCAAATATAACACTTATGTCGCCATTGTCGTAGGTATGTTGTTGTTGTTGTTAAATAACACTATATACCACTACCGTTTTGGTTGTTGTTGTCGTTTGTCTGTTGTAGTAAGCATATAATTTTAAATACGACAACACTATATCTAACCGTTGCCGTTCATATGTTGTTGTAAGTATATAATACTAAATATAATAACATATTTTACAATCGTTGTTGTTTTACTGTTGTTATAGGTTCATAGTGCTACACCATTTGGTAACCGTTGTTGTTAGACTGTTGTTGTAGGTGCATAATATTAAATACGACAACACTTTGTGTAATCGTTGTCATTTCATTGTTGTTGTAGATATTTAATATTAAATACAACAACACTTTATGAAATCGTTGTCGTTTGTCTGTTTTTGTACGTGAATAATATTAAATATAACAACACTTTGCGTCACTTTAGTAGTTTTTGTATTGTTGTAAATATATAAAATTAAATACGACAACACCATTTGGTAACTGTTGTTGTTAGACTATTGTTATAGGTGCATCACATTAAATACGACTAACACTTTGTGTAATCGTTGTCGTTTGTGTGTTGTTGTAGGTGAATAATATTAAATGCAACAACACTTTGCGTAACCGTTGTCGTTCTTGTATTGTTGTAAACGTATAAAATTAAATACAATAAGAAATTCTATCCTACATGTATATGTACTACACTCACCTCTCACATGAGAATATTTTAATAATATAAATTATATTAATAAAATATTCTTATGTGAGAGGTGGGTGTACTTTCCCCACCTAGTGGATTATCCGGGTGAAAATAAAGCATGTTCATATATTCAAAGCTTAAAAGAAATTGTCGATACCATAATTGAAAATTCAATTGAAGATGAAGCTTAGGATGATACAGTGCCATTAGAACCGGTTACGCGAAAGGAATCAATAATAGCGTTGAAAATCCTTCATAAATTTTTGTTGCAGTTCGAGAATGCCACACCGAAGCTTTTGAATGCCAAGAGAAATGTTAGAGATTAAATTCATTTTGATATAAATTTCAATAGGAAGCAAACAACAATTAATTCATATTTTACTAAGTTATCCTAGTTATCATTGTAATGTTAGGAAATTATTAATTTATGATTTTATTAGGACCATATATTTATATAAGGGACTTCCAAAAAATTATTATTTTATTAATTTATCGATATTATTAATTTATACTAAAGTCCCAACTCGAGACCGGAGAAAATTATTATATTAAAGAGGTTATTAATTTATCAAATATTAATTTAAAGAGGTCTACTATATATGAACATCCATTTTTTAATTTTCAATTATAATATTTACCCCTTTTTTAATTTCGAATTATAATATTTACCCCAATTTTTTCAACCTTGAATTGAAAACAAAACTTCACTACAAAACCCAATTCTGCTTCTCACCCAATTCACCGTCTCTGGTACTTCTCCTTCTCCGGCAAGACGAACGCTGCCGTCCTTGCTGCCGTCGCCTCCGACGTCACCTACGCTTGCTCTTCATCTCAGCCAATCTCTTTATCCCTTTATAATTTTATCAAAACTCTAGAAAAAAAAACCTAGATCCCCAATCGAAACTCCTCTCTTCTCTCTGAAATTCGATGAATCCCTCCATTTCCGGCGACCTCGCTGCCCTCTTGACTGAGCGCCTCCACCGTCTCGCCTATGTGAAAGCAACGAACGGCAGCAGCAGCGACCCACATAATACTTTGTAAACTCCGCCTAAAATCCACAGCAATTCTTCCCGCGTCATCTACGGTGAATCTCTGTCGCCGTTCATGCGTTGCCTGCTGGAGTAGTCTGTCGTCCTAGGTCACAATAGCTGGAGTTTATTCCAGATTTGCTCATCGTTCTCCCTAATTTCTCTATCAAAATGAAGAAGCCCAGCCCAATTTTTCTGTAAAATTAAAATTGCCTTCATTCCCAATATTCAATACCTAAGTTGTTCAGAAGTTTTCTACTGTAATTGTGAACGTCGGAGCTCATGGACGCAAAAGCTACACGGTCGGAAACGGCTGGCCCTCCAGGAACTGCAGTCAAGACTCTCCATCTTTGTACCTCTACACCGTCGGAAACCGCTATGTCTCTGGCATATATATCTCTCTCTTCTTATTTCTACTTTGATTTGGCTGGAGCTATTGAATATTTTGATGAATTACTAGAAAGTTTTGGGGGAGTTTTACCAGCTCTTTGAACGGTTTGCCCATTTTGGTTTAAGAGGGTTTCTTAGGATAATCTATGTATGGCTGGGAATGGAAGAATTAGATTCTGAAGAATCCTAAAATAATATATGTTAGAATGCACACGAGTTATAGAGAATCTAACTTTTGCTTATTTTCTGATTTCTACAGAAGAAGAAATCGACACCACTTCGTGCAAACGTGATAAGTTGTCGTATATTTATGTGGGAAATTCTTTAATTTTGTTAATATGTGAGGTTGTATAACGATTCTGGTAATTTTCATTCGCATTTGTATAACGATTTTGGTTGGGTTCCTCGATGTGGTGATGGCGGAGAAGGTGAATTACCCACTGCGGATGCGGTGGGGCACTAGAATGCAGGTGAGGATGGCGAATCTAATGAGCCCTAATTTCGAATCTAGGTTCAGCTCTCAATTTTATTTTCTGATTTTGTTCAATATTATCACTTCTTGATTTAAATCTGAGCTGCAGTTTAATATTTCTTGCTTCTTGAGAGGTTTTAGATTATTGTTACTGGTATTTCATTTCAGCCACCTACTCTTGAGTTCTAGTTGAACCAATTTTTTGTTGTTTCTTGATAATAATTTCTGCTTACTGCACGTAATCTCGTGTGTAGACTTAACTTTTTTCTCCTCGGATTGTCTTTTGCTGCCGTTGCTTTATCGATGACTTCTTAACTACTGTGTTTGGATGGCACGACCATCTTCATGGCATCTGAAGTAGGAGCACAATGCAGCTGGCGGACTTTCCCTCTACTCAAGTTTGCAGAGGTATCATGTATGTATTTTATGTATTTATTGATAATGATGAAGATCATGCTTACAAGAATCCTCATTCAAGTGTTGAGATTGGTCCTCTGATGTGTGATGTGAAAAACTAAGATAGGCCACCAGCTGGACCTCCTGAGACTTGTAGTAGATGATTATGTCATGGTGTTGCTGGTAGCAGGAAACATCATCTTGATTAGACTAGAGTATTGCTCAAGTTTATGAGCAAGTTTGAAAAATATCAACTAGTCACTAATAGATATTCCGAAAATCAAAATCAGAAACTTATCATTATTCACCTCATTTCAGTTTTGTTACTAACTTACTGTTAGGGAGATTGCTATACTAGCTAATGAATACGGATTGATATTTGATATTATCAACCAATTGTAATTTTAACCATATTAATGAGAAGTGATATCTTGGTATCCACAGTTTACAATCTAAAATTCTAAATTGCCCTACTCTGGATAGTTCTAATTAACAGATAACATTTGAGTGATGATTATGGATCTTTTTTCTTGATACAGAAACTATTCCTAAAATAACTAATAAGTCGGCATAATAAAGATATTGAGCCACTTCATTTGTTCATTTGTCAGGTCTCTTCTCGGGAATTGATGAACACCTTTATACAATTTTGATGCTCATGATTCGCATTATACATCATAATCAGGTAGCATGATGAGGTGAGAATATTATATTGTGTTATTCCTAATTTTGTATAAATCTATAGTTATACAACAAATATGATGCAAGTATTTTTTAAGGGAACCAATTCAACCAAATATGATAATGTTCATATAAACTTCTAGTGTCGCTAGAGTTTGTTTGGTTTTGACTTAGCATTATCGTAATTCAAGAATTTGGGGCAGTGATGATGATACTAATGTAATGTGGGTCCAATTTCTCTGCTCACCTCACAAATTTGCTCAAGGGTATCTATCTATCTATTATTATTACCATCTCTCTCTCTACATGCATGTAACTTGTTATATATTTGATTGATTCTTTCAATTTCAAATTCTTTTTGAATAGTTTTTCTGTCCTGTGATAGTTATGTTTATTTTTGTATGACAAATAGCAGGAGAAATCTGGTGATACTTGGCGCGGAAATCAATATTTGTCCCCTGTTAGATTGGTGTTTTTTCATTGCGAGCGCTCGATTTGTTGATGATGCATATGAAACTTGAGCCGAGGAGAGTACCGAGTCTGAAAGTGAGGAAGAAAAAGAAGAAGAAGATCCATTATAGGATGAGCAGAGAGAGAGTTTGAGAGTGACGTTAATTTAATAGATTATTAATCGAACAAATTTTACGCTTTGTCGTTTTAAAGTTTTATGATTGTTTAGTAGGTTTTGTAAAAAGATGCATAATATGTTAAGTTTTTAAGGATCCGGTAGCGATGGAGAATTCCGCTCTGAGAAAGTATATTTTGCATGATGTCCTAATATCACGGTTAACGTAGGGAGTTTTTATTGTTGATAGAAATCTCTCGTTTTTGTAAAACTCCTCGAAGAGGTAAAATTTCCGTTATAAGAAGAAGTATGGCCAAAGCGGTCATTTTAGAAAATTTCTGAGTTTTGTACTTATGTCGGAAATTATTTCTTAAAAATAAACTAACGAAACAAGAATTTTTGAAGTAAAATGAAGTTTATTTTTAGTAAATAAAAGCGTTCAAACAAGAATTGAAAGATAGAAAGTTCGTTGAGCGCATAAAGAATCGAAGGAGAAATTTTTCAGCCATAAAAGACTGAGATGGCTGCACTTCAGAGATCTCTCAAAAATAATACAGGGATTGAAGTGAGAGACCGCGGAAAGTCAGAGATCTCTCAAAAATTAATACATGGATGAAAGTGAGAGACCACTACAAAGTCAAAGATGGTTGAAAATAATATAGGGCAAGAAGTTAGCCATCTCCTAGACTCAGCGCTCGCTTAAGAAAACAGGACGTCGGAACTCAGCGCTGGCTGAGCAGTCAGCAGTCGCTGACCAGAAAGCTTCAGCACCGACTGAGCTTGGGCGACCGCTGAACTTGAGCACGTCAGCCCAGTTTTTCTTCGTCCGTTCGTTCATCATCTGTTTCATTCTTTGTTTGTTTCGTTCGTCGTTCGTTATTCTTTTCTTCCATTAACCGCATTCTTGTAGTATCTTAGAAGAGTTTGAGATGAAGTAATATCTCAAAAGAATTAATTGATGAAGTTATTATCTCAGAAGGATATGATAAAGTTAATATTGTAGGATAATGTTATTCCTTTCTGTTTCGTTAGGAATGCATGAGCTAATGTTTACTTAGCCTCAGTTATCCAATTTAATTAAGGTTTGAGATTCTTTCATTCCCCAACTGTAGTATCCCGTCTTTCTTGAGTAATTAAAATAATTAATTTAATGAGAAAATAATAATTTCAGTAAAATAAAAATTTTCATTCAGAAAATTTTACCCGGCAGATATATTCTACCGGAAAAATGAGTTTTAATTAATTATTATCGTCTCGGTTAATCCGAAACGATAAAGTTTCTACATTTATCAATAGATGATAAATGTTTAGTCATAAATTGACTGAAAGAAGAATTTAATTTAATTACGTGAAATTTTACTTAATTTATCGTTTAAAAATTTAGTTTCGGTTGATTTGAAAATACTTCGAATCTCCGAATCTTTTTGTGAGATTTTTATCTAAGGTTCGTGAAACCTTAAGCTAATTTCCTGTGTTGAGAAATTAGAGAGTTATTAGAAGTTTAATTTGTTATTAATTAATGGAATTAATAACTAACCTAAACTTAGCAATTAAGTAACAATAAAATATTAAACTACCCTACTCTACCCTATGCATGTAATATGTATATATTACTCTCCCTCACCCCTCTCACTCATACACACACACACAAACATAGCAGCTCACTCTCTCTTCTCTCTTCTCTCTCTCGAACACACACACTCCACCATTTTCCTCCATTGTTGCAAGCTTAGAGCTTGAAGATCCAAGAGTCAAGACCTTAAATCATTCTCAAGTAATTAAATAAGTGTATTCAAGATCAAAATCAAAATCCCAATTTTGATGAACCCTAATTTCGAAATTAATTATAAAATTGGAGAATTAATGATTCAATCCATTAATTCTATACATAATCATACTCAATAACATATTATAAGCTCAATTTAAACTTAAAATCAATCATAGAACATTAAAATAAAAAACCCTTAATTTAATTTAATATTTTCGGTTATTTCAAAAATAATAGAAGGGCTTTGATTCTTTGATTTCTTCCAATATCAAACATGCTTAGAATAATTATCTAAGCTTAAATAATCCATCTAATTAATTATCTAACATCACAATTACAAAGCCCTAATTTTTCCCTAATTTCGAAAATTTCAATAATTAGAGTTAGGGTTTAATTTTAACAAGAATTAATGATCTATCATGCATCCTAAGCATGAATTAAACATCATAATTTAAAATCAAGATCATCTAACACCATTTCACATAAATTTCGAAATTTATAAAAGAATTAAATGATGTATTTAATCTTGAATTTTGATCTATAACTTGCTCTAACCATAGAATATACCTTGATTAATGATTTGGAGATGATTTGATCTTGGATTTGAGCTTAAAAATTGTAGAAAGATGGAGAAATGTGTGTGTGAAGTGTGCGTGTTGTTGCTGCTGATTTTAGCGAGAGAATGGAGATGAAATGGTTTAACACACACACTTAAACACTAACAAAAGTCAACAAATTGATGTCATGCATTAGGTCATTGCTTATGCAATAATTAGGATTATTTAATTAGTTAAATACTTAGTTTAATCAATTAATTACTAATTTGCTAATCATAACTTCATTCTCTAATTTCTTGATCTAGAAAAATCAATTAGGGCATCTCAAACTCTAATGCAAATTTTCGAAAGAAAATACCGGAAAACGAATCATTTATGAAATAAATAAGATTATTATTTTTAATAATTAGTTGCTAATAAAATAAATTAAGAAAATTAAATTCATAATTTTCTCAATTAAAAATCATGCATAAATGCACAATTCGATAAACATAAATTCTAATTCGTTTCGGTTAACCCGAGACGAAACAAACATAATTAAATTCCACTTTTTCGGCACAAATTTGGATTGCCGAATAAAATTATTTAAAAAGGGAATTTTTCTTCATCTTCATTCTCTTAATTTAATTAAAGAAATACTATATTTAATTATTCAAGAAAACGGGGTATTACAGTAAATCATTAGTATTAATATTATTATTGTAAATAGATGAATTAGGTAATTTTTCAAATAGTTTTGAAATACTAAAAGGTTCAACAGATAAGATATTCTTATCTTTCTTTGGAGTTTCTTCTTTGAGAATTATATCTCTAAGTCTTATTAAATATTTTTGTCTATCATTTGAATTTGGGACCTTTTCAATAAGGTCAAAGAGTAATTCTTTTTCACTCTTATCTTTTGAAATTACATTAATATTAATAGGACAAAATCCTTGACAAGGATCTTCGTCATCATTTGAATCTTCACTATTAAAGTCTATTTGATTTATGAAATTATTATCTAAATCATTTTCTGAATTATCTTCAGAATTATTTGAATCATTATCAGAAGGTATTTTATCTGATATTAGTAAACTTGAAATCTTATTTCTAAGATCTTCATTATCATTGAATATTTCGTTAATTTTCTTTTGAAGAGGACAGACATCTGCCTTATGTCCTTCTTTATGACATTTCCAACAATATATTTTTGAATCATTAAATTTTTTATTAAAAGGTTTTCTTGAATAAGTTTTTGATTTATCAAAAGGTTTTTTGTAAAACTTTTTTCTATTATACCCTTTATACTCCCGGGTTTTTGAATTCTTTCTTTCATTAATTTTTAATTTGGAAGAAGGGGCTTGAATCTTTTCAAGACCAAAAGCTTCACAGAAAGTTCTAATTTCTTTTCGGAATCTATTCTTTTCATTTCCATATTTGGATTGAATTTTGAGTTCAGAACAGAGAGATAATCCCTCTTTTTTAATAAAAGTAAATAATTGCCCATATGTAATTATTTCAAATTTGATTTCACTTAAGCCAGTGGCTTCTTTGAGTTTTTGATGAATTCTTTCACCAAATAATTTTGGTAATCCTGCTATGAATCTTTCTTTCCAGAAAGAAGCATTGCAATCATTTCTTTTGAGTATATGAGTTAAAAAGACATCTTTATACCATCTGTAATCAGATAGAGTTTGACATCTTAAATTTGATAAAACAATTTGAGTTGAATCTAATTCTTCTTTTGGATTTCCTATGAAATACATGCCTATTGTGATTATTAAGAAATCACAAGCATCATTCTTTTCAATGAATGTACCATCTTCTTCTTCGAAGGTGATAGTATGTTGAAGAATTTGTAATAATTTAATATTATCAAGTGAGTTATCCCACCAATTTTTGAGTTGACCAGTGAATCCTGATACAATTTGCTTCGGTCATGTTTTGAATTTTGTAGGCAACTCTTGCCATACGCATTTCTTGAAGTGTATTGAGTATTTCATACTCAGATTTGCCATCTATATTCCATTCATGAATAGATTGGCCATCATATTTTGAATTATTCTTAAATTGAGATCTTTCTTCGAATTGAATATCAGGGGGTGTATGCCTATTATTATAATAAGCTTTTATTCCTGATTTGAAATTAATTCTATTGATTTCATTATCAGAATTATTAATATCATTATCTAAACAATTAATATTTTTAGTTCCAGAAGCAGAGGGTTTATCTGCTATTTTTTGAGATATCTTTTCTATAAGATTATGAGTTGTAGAAAGTTTTAGATTACTTTCTATTTTGTTTGGTAAACTTCTTGGAATAAAATGTGGATTTGAAATATCATTAGGAAATTTGGTTACTATAGTTTTTTGAGAATCAATCTTTGTTGAGATATGATCCATTTGTTCTGCAATTGTATGCAGTATTTGATTTGAATAATTGTTTTGTTCATGAATCTTTTTAATCTCACTCATTTTTGGAGTATCATCTCCTTCCCTTCCAGTTCGAAAAGGAGTTGCAGATATTTCCCCATTAGGAACTTGAATCTTTATATTTTGTAAAGAAGGATGTATTGAAGTTAATGTGGAACCTAAAGACAGTTTCCAAGTTTTGTAAAGATTTGTTTGAACATTTATTTGATCTAATTCATAAACATTATTAATATCATTGAGTTGACAATAAGCTTGAAACCAATGTAAAATAGGAAAATTGAATCTATATTTATTTTTCATTTCATGAATCCATTCGACTTCAAGTCGTTCTCTAATTGGTTTTTCTAATTTTAAAAACCATTCTTTTTTTGTCTTGGTATTCTGGATCATTGAATTTATGTCGCAGCCCGGCTTAGAATTTAGATGACAAAGCCGGTGGGTCCCACGACATACACAATTTATGATTAACCAAAGGATAAGATAGCGACCCGGCTATCAGTTAATAAGAACAAAGATGCTCAATGATTTCTCAACTTAGAATAAATATGACATACATGTCTCAAAATCAACGAATACAACTTAATCAGCTCGGAATTTAATAGACCTGTTCAACCATATTATCAACAAGAAACAAGAAGACGACAAGCTGATTTTAGGATCAAGAAAGCACGATAAAGAAAACTGTTTCAAGTTCGACAAAGCTTTCTCAAACAACGAATGTCGCAGCCCGAACCCCGATATCATATGTCAAGGCCGGTAGGTCCCACGACTTACACAATTTATGATTAACAAAGGAATTTAAGATAGCGACCCAGCTATCGTTCAAAAGAATAACCATACTTAACAACTCATCATTATAGAATAATACGACATATATGACTCGAGACGATCAACTGAAATCAATATGGCATACATATCAATAAACATAACTCGAATCACTCGGAATTAAAAGACCTGATCAACCAAATAATCGACAATTGATCAAGAAGATGACATAATGACTTGAGGATCAAGAAAACAAGATAAAGAAAAATGTTTCGAGTTCGACAAAGCTTCATGGAATAGAGATTTTATTAAATACATATCAAGACTAAGTTTCACGCAAACTGTGACAAAAAGAGTTCGACTATCAAAACATAGATCGACTCTAGGGTTTAAACAACTTCATCATAATTTAATAAAATCATCTTAACATGGCAGCGGAATACGAAAGACTATATGTATGACGACATATAATCTAGGCTCTTTATTTTTTTCAAAATATTAACAACAACAACCAACATCCATCCAGCCTCGTCATCTGCATCCCTGCTAACCTGCACATTTTAGAAATAACATGCAGGGCTGAGTACTACGTACTCAGTGAACACATGCCGAAAACATTTGAAAACTTTGCTGAATACAGCTATATATGAAAACTTGCCAGAAAACATAATACGAGGATTTTCTGAAAACAACTCGTAAAATGCTAAAAATACTTTCTTTTCAAAACTCATTTGTCTGCAGACAATTATAACAGTATGAACCATATCTACAAATAAATAATGGTGATGAGAAAGAGGCCTCTTTCTCAATCACTTGTAATCGGCATATCAAGGAAAGGCTCACGATTATGAATAATCGGCCTATCATAGAAATGCGCACGATTACCAATGTGTACATAGATTTCACCTTGCGTGAAACCGAATTCGTCTTTCTGAAGTAGATGGTAACATACTTAAACATTTTTAAAATCATTTGGCAAGTATCAAAACTTTGTAAAACATACAATATCATGTTTTTCACATATTTTAGTTTAGAAAGCCCACCTGATATACTTAAGCTTTAAACTTTAACTTTATCGTTTGAAATCCTTTTACTTCACGTTCCTGCTCCCGCTTCCGCTTACTCCTTTAATCGAGACGGAATAACGATTTTAGAACGAGAGCTTTTATCGACTAACGACTTCGATAATCTTAATGAAATTCTATTCAAATTTCTATGCCGTAACTTGACGAAATTCGAGAATTCCTATCTTAACTTTTCAAACGTTCTTAATCTATCTTAATCTATCTAAATTCCTCATTAAGCATCAACATCAATCAAATCTCATACAACATTAACATTTATAAACTACTATTCATCACAACTGACTAAATCGATTTTAATCCGTCTAACGGATTCAGAAAATTCTCAATTCAATTTTATACCTTATTTAATTATAACAAACATAATTATACTTTAAATACACACATTATCTCAATTAATCATATAAACTCTTAAATCGGGAAAATCATCCAAAAATAGAAAATCTTTATTATTTTGAATTAAATTTCTAGAAATTCATATAACACTTAATTTTTATTAAGAAGTTTATAAATGCAATTAATTTCTTAATTAAAATTTATTTAATATTTTATTTATTTATTAAATTTTCGGTTTTTATAAAAATTAACATTTCTTTATTTATCTTCTCTTCTGTTCAATTTCTAATATACTTAATTATCCTTTTAAATTCATTTCTTCATTTAATTTCATTCAATTTAGTATTAATCTTCCAACCCTAATTTAAGAACCCTAATTCGATTTTCTAGGGTTTCTAGGGTTAATCAAGCTCATTTTTCATTATCTCTTGATCTAAAATACTTCATTAATCTCATATATCTTTAATTGAATCATCAAACTCATCATATAACGTTACATTATTAAACCCTAATTTATATTCTTATTTAATCGGTTATTTTCTCAAAATGAAATTGGTTGGAAATTTTTAATTACTTCCAACATGAAACATTCTTAAAATACTTAACTAAACTCATTTATATCATTAAATCAATCATACAATTCATGTATTCATTATTTCCCATTTTCTTCTCATTTTCGAAAATTGCCAATTGATAGCTAGGGTTTTCCATGCTTAAATCTAATTACATATTTGATCTTATAATCATATTCTAAGCATAATTCATGAAGAACAAATCATCATTCAATGCATGAATTAAAATTTAGCATTTTCTTCTAAATTTCGATTTTCATGCAACTTAGGGTTAGGGTTTTGATTTTTCTAATTTAATCACACAAATCATCATATAATTATGATATAAGCAACATACTATAAGATCAATATCATCTAAACACTCCTCCATTTCTTCCCAAAAATGTCGAAAATATATATACATAATTAGAGTTATTCATGCACCATCTTAAGCTAATAATTGATCATCTAACATCTTAAAATCATCATATAAATAACATATGAAGGCATGAACCACATCTACCAATTTCTACAAATTCTCCCCAAAATTTCGACACATATATATATATGATCTTCCACCATGAACATGAATTAGGAGCTTGGAATAGATGAAATTAAATCTTACTTAGCTACTTTGAGAAGATGACTTTGGTCTTGGAAGCTTGGATGATGATCAACAATGGAGTTGTGTGTGAGTTTGAGAGTGAGGATGAGAGATCGAGAGAAAAGAGAGATTGAGAGAGAGTGTGTTGCTTGTGTTGTGTGTGTGCGTGTGATGTGTGAGATGAGAGATGAGAGAGAGATGGTTTAATACTCTAATAACCTAGGTTTAGAGTATAGGATAGGTTATTATTAAATTATAACTTAATGGCTAAGTTTGGTTTAATCCTTTAATTAGTTATTAATTCAATTAATTAATAACTAATTAATCTTCTAATAACTCTCTAATTTCTCAACACAGTAATTTAGATTAAGGTTTCACGAACCTTAGATAAAAATTTCACAGAAAGAATCGGAGATTCGAAGCATTTTCAAATCGACCGAAACTAAATTTTTAAGCGATAATTTATGTAAAATTTCACGTAATTAATTTAAATTCTTCTCTTAGTCAATTAACGACTAAACATTTATCATCTATTGATAAATGTAAAAACTTCTTCGTTTCGGATTAATCGAGACGATAGAAATTAATTAAAACTCATTTTTCCGGTAGAATATATCTGCCGGGTAAAATTTTCGGAAAGAAAATTTTTATTTTACTAAAATTCTTGCCTTTCTCATTAAGTTAATTATTTTAATTACTTAAGAAAGACGGGATACTACATTCTCTCCTCCTAAAAATAAATTTCGTCCCGAAATTTGCTTACCTCTTGGAAGAGTTCGGGATACTTTTCTCTCATCTTGCTTTCTAACTCCCATGTTGCTTCTTCTAGTCCGTGATGCCTCCATTTGATCTTTACTGACGCGATCGATTTATTTCTAAGTTGCTGGACCTTACGATCCAAAATCGCTTCAGGTTTCTCTTCATAACTGAGATCTGGTTCAAGGACTACTTCTTCTTGATGAATAACGTGTTTAGGATCAAACATATATCTCCGCAACTGAGATACATGGAACACGTTATGTGAAATTCCAAAACTTGGCGGTAAAGCTAACTTATACGCTACTTGACCTATTCTTTCCAGAATTTCATATGGTCCTATGTAGCGAGGCTTAAGCTTTCCTTTAACACCAAATCGTTGAATTCGTCTTGAAGGTGAAACTTTCAAGAAAACTTTATCACCCACATTGAATTCTAATGTTGATCTTCTGACGTCAGCATAAGACTTCTGACGGTCTTGTGCTTCTTTAATTCTTTGTTTGATTTGACGCACAATCTTTATCATTTCTTCCACTGAATCAGGCCCTAATATTTTTCTCTCGCCCACATCATCCCAATGAAGTGGAGATCTACACTTCTTTCCATAAAGGGCTTCGTAGGGCGCCATGCCAATCGTCATTTGATAACTGTTGTTGTAAGCAAATTCAACAAGAGGTAAAATTTGCTCCCATTGACTTCCTCGATCTAGAACAACAGTTCTCAACATATCCTCCAAGATCTGAATGGTTCTTTCTGATTGACCATCCGTTTGAGGATGAAAAGCCGTTTGGAAGTTCAATTTGGTACCTAATTCTTCTTGCATACTTCTCCAAAAATGAGAAGTAAATTTTGAGTCTCGATCCGAAGTGATTGACTTAGGTTCTCCGTGCAATCGCACAATTTCTCGCACGTACAGCTGAGCTAACTTATCTGCGCCATAAGTTATGGGAATAGGTATAAAGTGTGCAAATTTTGTCAATCTATCCACTATTACCCATATCGCTGTATTCCCTCGTTTGGATCTAGGTAACCCAGTTACAAAATCCATGGTAATTTTATCCCATTTCCACTCTGGAATATCTAAAGGTTGTAGCTTCCCATAGGGTCTCTGATGTAATGCCTTTACTTGCTGACAGGCTAAACATCTTTCTACAAAAGAAGCTATGTCTCTTTTCATTCCTTCCCACCAAAATGTTTGTTTCAAATCTTGATACATTTTGGTGCCTCCAGGGTGAGCTGAATAAGGAGTTTCATGAGCTTCGCTCATGATTTCATTCCTTAATTCTTCATCATTCGGCACACAAATTCTTCCTCGATACAGGAGAACATTATCTCCTGCCTTCTTAAAATTTTCATTTTTCTCTTGACGAATTTTCATTCGTAACTTTTCCAATTTCTCGTCTTTTTTTTTAGCATTGGAAATTCTCAATCTTAAATCTGGAATTATTTCCATAGCTGCAACCATTTGCTCAACAGATTGCGGAGGTAGAATTACTTCTAACCTCAGTTCTCCGAAACTTTTAATGAGTTCTTTCTCTTGAGTTAGAAGAAATCCAAATTCCGATTTTCCTTTTCTGCTTAACGCATCAGCAACTACATTTGCTTTTCCTGGATGATAGGAAATTTTACAATCGTAGTCTTTAACTAACTCGAGCCATCTTCTTTGTCTCATATTTAATTCTTTCTGCTCAAAGAAATATTTGAGACTCTTGTGATCTGTGAAGATTTCACATTTCGTTCCATAAAGATGGTGTCTCCAGATTTTTAAAGCATGTACTACTGCTGCTAGTTCCAAATCATGAGTTGGATAGTTTATTTCATGAGGTCTAAGCTGTCTAGAAGCATATGCAATAACTCTTCCTTCTTGCATCAGGACACAACCTAGTCCGTTCTTTGATGCATCTGTGTAAACAGCATAATCTTTATCCGAATCTGGAACTGATAGCACTGGGGCAGTGGTCAATCTCTTTTTAAGTTCTTGGAAACTTTCTTCACATTCTTCTGACCACTTGAATTTTGATTCCTTCTTTAGGAGATGGGTCATTGTCTTAGCTATTTTGGAGAATCCCTCGATAAATCTCCGATAATAGCCTGCTAGACCTAAGAAACTCCTAATTTCATGTGGTGTGGTTGGAACTTTCCATTCCTGAACTGCTTGTACTTTTGAAGGATCAACTTTGATTCCTTCAGAAGATACAACATGTCCAAGGAAATGTACTTCTCTTAGCCAAAATTCACATTTACTAAATTTGGCATACAATCTTTCGGTTCTCAACCTTTCCAAAATAATTCGAAGATGTTCCTCGTGTTCTAATTCATTCGTTGAATACACGAGAATATCATCAATGAAAACTACGACAAACTTGTCCAAGAATTCATGAAATACTCGATTCATGAGATCCATAAATACTGCTGGAGCATTTGTCACACCAAATGGCATTACTACAAACTCGTAGTGGCCATATCTTGTTCTGAAAGCTGTCTTGGAAATATCTTCTTGCTTAACCTTCAATTGGTGATAACCAGATTTTAGATCAATCTTCGAGAATACACTTGCTCCTCTGAGCTGATCAAATAGATCATCTATTCTCGGCAAAGGATATTTGTTTTTCAAGGTTAATTTGTTTAATTCTCGGTAGTCGATGCACATCCTCAAACTACCATCCTTCTTTTTGACAAACAGAATTGGTGCTCCCCACGGAGAAACACTAGGTCTAATGAAACCTAAGTCAAGTAACTCTTGCAGTTGAATTTTCAATTCTTGCAACTCCTTTGGAGCCATTCTGTATGGTGCCTTGGAAACAGGAACTGATCCTGGTTCAAGATCTATTGTGAACTCTACTTGCCTATTTGGTGGCAATCCTGGCAAAACTTGTGGAAATACGTCTTGGAATTCTTTTACTACAGCTACATCTTCAATGCTGCTCTCCTTATCTTCCTTCTTGTTGAGAAAGATAAGATATGCTTTCATATCTTTCTTTTTCAACACTCTCCTTGCTTGAACTGCCGAAATAATCGGCGATTTCTTATAACTTCTTTCTATCCCGAAAAATAGAGTTGGTTCCTGACCAGGCATATGAAATGAAATTTGCCTTTGCTTGCATTGAATGCTTGCAAAATTCTCGGTCAACCAATCCATTCCCAAGATAATATCTACATCCCACATTTTAATTAAATTTAGGGTTTTCGCTAACATCTTGAGAGATCCTAATTCAATCGCTATATTAGGACAGATGCGAGTAACTGAGGTAGATTTACCTAACGGTGTAGTTACTCTCAAGTCTTGACTAGCACGTTCTACCTTAAGACCAAGATTATTTACGCATGCATCTGATATAAATGAATGCGATGCACCAGTATCAAATAGAATTATAACAGGTACGTCATTTAATTGACCCATACCTGTCAAATTTCCTTGATCTTTGTCGAACGGTTTCTGATCAAGAGCAAACCCTTTGATATTGCTGCTGGGGTTCCATTCTCAATTGCTGGGGTTGCTTTTGCTTTTGCTGGAATCGCGGCCCTTGGCGATTTTGTTGCTGCTGTCGTTGCTGAGGAACAACTTCTATTGCCTTCAATTTTTTAGGCTGGTTCTGAAATGTTCTATTCCCTACTGCTCCTTGCAGTTTAGTTGGGCACTGATACGAATAATGACCAACTTGACCACAAGTATAGCAGTTATTACTTCCAGCTTTGCATATCCCTTGATGCATCTTGCCACACTTGGAACATGGAGACATTCCTTGATAAGTTTGAGATGAACTGCCTTGATTAACGAAAGGCTGTTTGAATCGTCCCTGATTAAATTGCTGCTGTTGATGACGTTGTTGTCCTTGCTGTCCTTGCCAGGGCTTCTTACTAGGTTGATTTCCAAAATTCCATTTTCGTTTCTGACTTTGGTTGAACGACTGCGGATTTGTCACTGTCGCTGGAGCTTGAACTTGCGTAGCTGTTGAAGTCTGAAAAGACTTATCTGGCTGCATAGCCAATTCCATATCCAGTGCTCTATTTAAAGTCTCGGCATATGACAATGCACTTTGACTGGCCAGAACGATTCTTATTTCCTGCCGAAGACCTGCTCGGAAAAGTTCAGCCATCTTCTCGTCTGTGTCCACCTTATCTTGAGCAAAACGTGCCAAATCACAAAATTCGCGATCATACTCGGCTACTGACTTCTTGCCTTGCTTGAGATTAGCAAACTCATTTTCCTTCTGCTTTCGATAACTTCGATGAACGAATTTTTCGAACAAAGCATCCTTAAATTGTTCCCACGTCAGGTTCTCTAGTTGTTCAGGGGTATACGCCTTTTAACGAGCTTCCCACCAGTAATTCGCAGATCCCTTGAGCTGATAAGACATGCATGTTAGACGTTCTTGATCCGTACATCGAAGAAAACGGAAAATTCTTTCAAGCGCACGAATCCACTCTTCGGCTTCTGAAGGACTTCCTCTTCTATCGAGAGTTGGAGGATTTTGCCGCAAAAATAATTCTTCTATTCTCCTTTCAGGTTGAGGAGGAGGTGGGGTAGGTTCTCTTTCGGTTTCATCTTCAACCCTTCCTCGACCTCGGCCTCTTGGTCTACCTCTTGGCGGCATTTTCTAATTAACTAGGATTTTCATTCGAATTATTCTTTCTTTCTAACAAAGTCTTATTCTTTAATAAAACTTCTTCTTTCTTTAAATGTATTTTAAAGGAAATAAATTTTTCTAGGTTTTAGAATTTAGAAAAATTTTCTTATCACCTCTTTAATGCATAATATACTCATCGTACTTTTAATGAATCGCACGATTCATACTCATTACCATTCATGCTTATCAAAACTTTCAATTACATCTAACAGGCTCATACTATTTAATGAATCAAAGATTCACAAACATCATCATACATTGTAATCCCATAATTTAACTTCTTATTAACATCATGAACAATTTAAACAATTCACTATTATCATAGATAATGAATCAACAATTCATTCATATCATATAATTACTATAATCACAAAAATATTTCAAGAACACATATTTTTCATACTTATCTTTGCTAAATAAAATTTAGCTAATATATATTCCTAATATTTCAAGGAAATAATAGCATCATCTTGGCATATAGACTTTATCATAACTTTAATGAATCAAAAGATTCACGCTTATCATCAAATAATCACTAAAATTTTTTTTTCCAGTAGTAATTATTATATATATACATATTTATTTGCTAAATTTAATTAGCTCTTCATTCTTTATAATCAAGAGATGAATAATATCATCTTGATGTACAACCTCCTCATAAATCTCTTTTGAGATTTTTAACTTTATCTCAACATTTTTTTTTTCTAACTAAATAATTACTAACTAAGCTAACGATAGCGAATAACTAATGGAACGAATAAAACGAACGACGCACTAAACTAATGATAGTCGAATAATGAACGAAATGATTAACGGACGAAACTAACGAAGAATGGAATGAACTACAACGAAATGAACTACGAACAAAATAAACGAAGAATGAACAACTACGAACGACAACGGAATGGACGAATAAACCCCGGCGCTGGATCGAACCATCCCGCGCCAAAATCGCCGTCCCGCGCGCAGACATCGCGAGGCCAAGAAGAGATTTCCTTCATGCGCTCGCGACTTGACCTCCGGCGGATTGTCCCGCGCCACACCAACCCGCGCCAGATGTTGAAATTGTCGTGGGGCTGGCGCGCCGCGCGCTGTGGTCGCGCCCGGTGCCGGTTCGACGCTTTGTCTTGTTTTCTTCGTCCGAGCTTTTAATCGATCTTTTTCCATTCCTTAAACCTCACTTCTTTACTTTAACTTCTATTACCTAAACTTCATCTTACTTCGTCTTTAAAACGATTCTACGAGAATTTTTAATGTCGAAAATTATCGATAACTTGGAAATTTATCAAATGACCCAACATGGTCATACTTCTTCATTTAGTAGGAAAATTTGCCTCTTTGAGGACTTTTACAAAAGGTAGGGAATTATTTACACCCAAAAATTCCCTATATGAACCGTGATTTTCTAACATCACGCAAAATGTTTTTTTTTATCGGAGCGGAATTCTACGTCGCTTCCGATTCGCTATACTATCATATTATGCTTCTATGTACAAGAACTTATTTACAACATAAATGTTAAAAGTTGTTCGCTTACTAGTCTATTACATATATTTACATCATTATCTTTCTTTTTTATCAACTTCACGACACTTCCCTTCACTGCTCATCCTCTGATGGATCCTCTTCTTCTTCCTCCTCTTCGTCGTCTCTCGGATCCTCCTCACTTGGATCTTCTTCTTCCGTTTCCGTGCTCTCCTCTGCCCTCTCCACTCCGTCCAAAGTCACACGAGGGGCATAAGTAATATCCTCTCCCGGCGACGGCCTAAAGCTAGGCTGAAAACTTAAATGAGTAAACGGTATTCTACGGAGGTGGAAGTATCCTTCGGTTGGTCCAACTTCTGGATCAACGTTATCCTCGTCACTATCATAGTGACGTGGTCCAGAGGTGCTAGCCACATTAGGGTCAAATAGAATAGGCTGGGCTCCAACTATGGCATCAAGCTCTGAAGAATTCAAAGCTTGCAATGCATCAACGGAAGGATCATTTGGAACTTCCTCAACAAAAGAAGCTGAGGCTACGCCGTTAGGCAAAACAGAAGGCTCAGGAACAAAGGTTTGAGTCTCGATTTGGGAGGGAGACGAAACATAGCCATTTGCCAATGGCTCAACAAGAAAAGAGTTAGTATCAAATCCATTATTTCCATGGATAGGAGAAGCAATGGGGTCGGGATTTTCTGGAGGATTCTGATCCAGGATAGGGTAATCTTGGGGCATGAGATGTTGTAAACCAAACTCACCAATAGGAATCAATGGCTGATATGGTCCAGGAGGTGGGTACGAGAAACACATATATTGAGTACTAATTGCAGCTATGAACGCTCTGCAATCTCCAAACAAGACACCATCCCAATATTGGGGAGTGACGTACCTTGCAGCAATCGATGCCGCCCACTCCTGCCAATCCTCAGGAAGCAGAGGAACTAGCCTAACTATACCAATAACTCCCGAGATATTTGATTCATGGATGTCCATCCAAACCCTATGGTACCGAGCTAAAAACTCTGCTAGGGTTTCTGTGTAGCTCATATGTATGTGGTGAAATTCAATCATCGCTGCTACGCTTCTAGAGTTGGACATCCTATAAAAGAAAATTTAAATAATTAACTAAACTGAAATTACGAATAGTTTTGAGAATCCACTGTCTCAACATACTCAATGTCGCTTCCAAAAGGGTGTTCTGGGCTCATGTTACATTCCACAGATAAATACTCAACTTGCTTGCACAACTGATCCATTATCTCGCTTATGATCGATCACCAACAACCAATCACATTAGAGGCTCAAACACAACAAATATATATATATATATACCTCAACTTCCAAACTTTATAACTAGAAACATTTGAAATTCGTACCTGGATAGCTGGATGAGATGAGAGATGCTGGACTTCAGTTGTTGTTGTTAAAAACTAACTAATCTAGGAATTCAAACCAGACTAGACTTTCACAAATAACAACTTGGAGCCGAAGACATTGCTCTAACTAGTCTAGGGTTTCAAAATAGACTAGATTTTAAAAAAAAAATTATTCAGAGCAGTCAGACCTGCTCTGATACCACTCTGTCGCAGCCCGAACCCCGATATCAAATGTCAAGGCCGGTAGATCCCACGACTTACACAATTTATGATTAACAAAGGAATTTAAGATAGCGACCCAGCTATCGTTCAAAAGAATAACCATACTTAACAACTCATCATTATAGAATAATACGACATATATGACTCGAGACGATCAACTGAAATCAATATGGCATACATATCAATAAACATAACTCGAATCACTCGGAATTAAAAGACCTGATCAACCAAATAATCGACAATTGATCAAGAAGATGACATAATGACTTGAGGATCAAGAAAACAAGATAAAGAAAAATGTTTCGAGTTCGACAAAGCTTCATGGAATAGAGATTTTATTAAATACATATCAAGACTAAGTTTCACGCAAACTGTGACAAAAAGAGTTCGACTATCAAAACATAGATCGACTCTAGGGTTTAAACAACTTCATCATAATTTAATAAAATCATCTTAACATGGCAGCGGAATAGGAAAGACTATATGTATGACGACATATAATCTAGGCTCTTTATTTTTTTCAAAATATTAACAACAACAACCAACATCCATCCAGCCTCGTCATCTGTATCCCTGCTAACCTGCACGTTTTAGAAATAACATGCAGGGCTGAGTACTACGTACTCAGTGAACACATGCCGAAAACATTTGAAAACTTTGCTGAATACAGCTATATATGAAAACTTGCCAGAAAACATAATACGAGGATTTTCTGAAAACAACTCGTAAAATGCTAAAAATACTTTCTTTTCAAAACTCATTTTTCTGCAGACAATTATAACAGTATGAACCATATCTACAAATAAATAATGGTGATGAGAAAGAGGAAAGGCTCACGATTATGAATAATCGGCCTATCATAGAAATGCGCACGATTACCAATGTGTACACAGATTTCACCTTGCGTGAAACCGAATTCGTCTTTCTGAAGTAGATGGTAACATACTTAAACATTTTTAAAATCATTTGGCAAGTATCAAAACTTTGTAAAACATACAATATCATGCTTTTCACATATTTTAGTTTAGAAAGCCCACCTGATATACTTAAGCTTTAAACTTTAACTTTATCGTTTGAAATCCTTTTACTTCACGTTCCTGCTCTCGCTTCCGCTTACTCCTTTAATCGAGACGGAATAACGATTTTAGAATGAGAGCTTTTATCGACTAACGACTTCGATAATCTTAATGAAATTCTATTCAAATTTCTATGCCGTAACTTGACGAAATTCGAGAATTCCTATCTTAACTTTTCAAACGTTCTTAATCTATCTTAATCTATCTAAATTCCTCATTAAGCATCAACATCAATCAAATCTCATACAACATTAACATTTATAAACTACTATTCATCACAACTGACTAAATCGATTTTAATCCGTCTAACGGATTCAGAAAATTCTCAATTTAATTTAATACCTTATTTAATTATAACAAACATAATTATACTTTAAATACACACATTATCTCAATTAATCATATAAACTCTTAAATCGGGAAAATCATCCAAAAATAGAAAATCTTTATTATTTTGAATTAAATTTCTAGAAATTCATATAACACTTAATTTTTATTAAGAAGTTTATAAATGCAATTAATTTCTTAATTAAAATTTATTTAATATTTTATTTATTTATTAAATTTTCGGTTTTTATAAAAATTAATATTTCTTTATTTATCTTCTCTTCTTTTCAATTTCTAATATACTTAATTATCCTTTTAAATTCATTTCTTCATTTAATTTCATTCAATTTAGTATTAATCTTCCAACCCTAATTTAAGAACCCTAATTCGATTTTCTAGGGTTTCTAGGGTTAATCAAGCTCATTTTTCATTATCTCTTGATCTAAAATACTTCATTAATCTCATATATCTTTAATTGAATCATCAAACTCATCATATAACGTTACATTATTAAACCCTAATTTATATTCTTATTTAATCGGTTATTTTCTCAAAATGAAATTGGTTGGAAATTTTTAATTACTTCCAACATGAAACATTCTTAAAATACTTAACTAAACTCATTTATATCATTAAATCAATCATACAATTCATGTATTCATTATTTCCCATTTTCTTCTCATTTTCAAAAATTGCCAATTGATAGCTAGGGTTTTCCATGCTTAAATCTAATTACATATTTGATCTTATAATCATATTCTAAGCATAATTCATGAAGAACAAATCATCATTCAATGCATGAATTAAAATTTAGCATTTTCTTCTAAATTTCGATTTTCATGCAACTTAGGGTTAGGGTTTTGATTTTTCTAATTTAATCACACAAATCATCATATAATTATGATATAAGCAACATACTATAAGATCAATATCATCTAAACACTCCTCCATTTCTTCCCAAAAATGTCGAAAATATATATACATAATTAGAGTTATTCATGCACCATCTTAAGCTAATAATTGATCATCTAACATCTTAAAATCATCATATAAATAACATATGAAGGCATGAACCACATCTACCAATTTCTACAAATTCTCCCCAAAATTTCGACACATATATATATATGATCTTCCACCATGAACATGAATTAGGAGCTTGGAATAGATGAAATTAAATCTTACTTAGCTACTTTGAGAAGATGACTTTGGTCTTGGAAGCTTGGATGATGATCAACAATGGAGTTGTGTGTGAGTTTGAGAGTGAGGATGAGAGATCGAGAGAGAAGAGAGATTGAGAGAGAGTGTGTTGCTTGTGTTGTGTGTGTGCGTGTGATGTGTGAGATGAGAGATGAGAGAGAGATGGTTTAATAATCTAATAACCTAGGTTTAGAGTATAGGATAGGTTATTATTAAATTATAACTTAATGGCTAAGTTTGGTTTAATCCTTTAATTAGTTATTAATTCAATTAATTAATAACTAATTAATCTTCTAATAACTCTCTAATTTCTCAACACAGTAATTTAGATTAAGGTTTCACGAACCTTAGATAAAAATTTCACAGAAAGAATCGGAGATACGAAGCATTTTCAAATCGACCGAAACTAAATTTTTAAGCGATAATTTACGTAAAATTTCACGTAATTAATTTAAATTCTTCTCTTAGTCAATTAACGACTAAACATTTATCATCTATTGATAAATGTAAAAACTTCTTCGTTTTGGATTAACCGAGACGATAGAAATTAATTAAAACTCATTTTTCCGGTAGAATATATCTGCCGGGTAAAATTTTCGGAAAGAAAATTTTTATTTTACTAAAATTCTTGTCTTTCTCATTAAGTTAATTATTTTAATTACTTAAGAAAGACGGGATACTACAACGAACAACTTATATGTATATATATATATAATCAAGTAGTTGAGTTTCAAAATTATTTGACAAAAAGAGAATTCGACTTTAGAATTCAAACGGCTTAAACATAGTTTGACTCTAGAATCCAACATCATTAACATCAAATTTCATAAACTTTCTCAAAACAACCATCTTATCATAGCAGCGGAAAAACGAAAGAATATATGTATGAAGACATATATTCTAGGTCTAACTTCTCAAAACAACCTTTAAGTATTTAACAACAACATCGTCCATCCAGCACACATCATCCTCATTCCAGCTAACCTGCACATTTTAAAAAAATAATACGAGGGGCTGAGTACAAAGTACTCAGTGGGCACATGCCAAAAATACTTAAAAATTTACTTCTTGGAGTTAGGGATTAAACTTGCCATAGAGCATAAGCACAAGTAATTTTTCTCAAAAACAAACCTGTGCATGCTCAACATTTTCTTTTCGGTAAATCATATTTGTCTGGCCAGACATATACTTTATGAGGTATGTACCAGATCTATAATCACATAGTGATAGTGTTGAGAAGGAGGCCTCATTTTCAAACACTTGTAATCGGCCCACCTTTTCGAAGGCACATGATTACTACTAAGTGTACACAAATTCTACCTTGCGTAGGACTGAATTCATCTTGCTACAGTAGATGGTATCATACAAATATTTGGCAAGTTAATCAATTTAAAAACATCACATATATATAATCATATATATGTATATCTTTTGTTATTTCTTTAGTTAGAAAAGCCCACCTGTTTCGAAGTTGCTGAACTAAACTTTACTTCTCGATTCCCCTTCACTTAATGGTCTCGCTCGGTCCTTCAATTTAAAATTAGGTTTAAACATAAGAGCGAGAAAAGTAAAAATCGAGGAATGAGAGATGCTGCTTCGATACTATGATCTTTCTCGGCTTTCTAGGGTTTTTACTCTACCACTAACACTTAAACTTTCTATCTTAAATCTTAGCTCTTAATCATTCACTATTCGAAAAGAACTTCTAAAGATATAAGCAAACATATACTTACTTCTAACCCTTCCATCTTTTCATTAATATTTATTGACTTATAACTTATACTATTGTCAACATTAATCATATCATAAAAAAAACATTTCATTTCTTCATATAAGCATCTCATTAACCATTAAGCTCTTTCTTTATTTATTTTAGCACATAAAAAATGCTTAAGTTCTTTGATAACATTTAAGCTTAACATTATAACTTTTGAGTTTACGAAAGAAACAACTGAAAACAAGTTGATCAAGGATCAGCTGGATAAATCAAGCTGTCTGGAAAATCAAGGTAGCTGGAAAAACTGAGTTATCTGGAAAACTGAGCTGGCTGGAAAACTGAGCTGGCTGGAAAAACAGAGCTGGCTGGAAAACTGAGCTGGAAAATCCGGAAAAAGCCGGTTGGACCTACTGAGGTAATCCAAATTGACCGAGTTCACAGTAAATCCACTGACCGGGTCCAACAGTAATTCCAAATTGACCGAGTTCAATGAGTAATCCAAATTGACCGAGTTCACTGAGTAAATCCAAATTGATCGGGTCCAACAGGTAATTCCAAATGATCGAGTTCAAATGAGTTAATCAAGCCGATCGGTCAATTTGGGTTAATCAAGGAATTAAACTCTAGAAACTCTCAATTTCAAAACTTTGTATTAAAATTCTGAAAAATTCTACGTCACTTAATTTTTAACGTAGATTCCATTTCTATCATTATTTTCTTCATTAAAAATCAAATATATGGCTTTATTGTACATATATATTTCGGTCCTTTTGATAAATTAAGAATTAAAATCCAAATTTCATTCTAATCACTTCCAATCATGTTAATTTAAATTGAAATTTCTCAAATCTTAATAAATCAAACCATCAAACATGTTTATAATCATCATAGGAGCTCATAGAAATCATCAATTTGATCATAGGATCAAAGGATCAAAAACCCCTAATTTTAATGAAAATTTCGAAAAAAAAAATTAGGTTTAGGTTGGATTCTTCTTAAATTGATGCTAAAAAAATTGGGATTTAGATCATAGATCTAACATAATATCCAAAGATCAAAACATTCATCCTACTTCATGAAAAATTCGAAAGTTTTGGAAGGAATAAAGATGGATTTTTCTTGCTAATCTTTGGCTAAGCTCTTGATCAAGTATAGATCTAACCTTCTTGAATGAAATAGATGCTTGATCTTTTAAATTCTTGAGCTTGAATCCTTGATCTTCAATGGAGGTTGTGTGTGTGTTTTGAGAGAGAGTGCCGAGAGAGTGAGTGATGAGAGATGAATGAATGATGTTAGATAATTACTATCTTCATTCATGCAATAGACAAAAATTACTATTTGCAATAATTACATGTTGGGATAAGATCAAATTAAGGATCTAACCATTAGATTTTATTAGATTTTATTATTTAATTTAATTAATACTTAGCATCTAACATGGGATTCCTTTGTACCATCAAATATTCCATGTAGATATTATTAGATTTAATTAAATAAAAATTAAATCAAAGCTTATTAGATAAGCTTAATTTAAAAATATCTAGCAATAGTATCTTATTTAAGTAATTAATTAATAAATTCTCTAATTAATCACTTAAATATCATTAAATCGTTAATCAAAATCATCCCGGCTTTAAATAATAAATTCTCGAGCTCTATAAATTTTATTAGGGTTTCTTTAACCCTAATTTAAGCTTTCTCGAGAAAAATTCCGGAAATAAAAATCCGGACTAAAAATATCATTGCCGGAGAAATTCTACGATCTCCGGGGAAATCAAATCTTCAAATTAAACACACACTTTTCAAGTAAAATCCAAACATATAAGCACATAATCCTAAACACATTCGTAATCTTTCTCGGATCATCCGAGATGAGATTAACATCTTAAATTACTTAATTTACTTAATTTCTTTACTTTCGGCAAATTAGGGCTGCCAAAATATATTTTTTTTAATTGCCGGAACTTATTTTCTTTCTAAGTTCTCACAACTTAATTCTTTTAGACTAGCTCTTAATTAATTACTAAGATAGGTTATGAAAAAGCGGGATACTATATTCTCTCCCCCTAAAAATAAATTTCGTCCCGAAATTTGCTTATCTCGAGGGAAAAACTCGAAAATACTTTCCTTCATCTTATCTTCAAGTTCCCACGTTGTTTCCTCTGGCCCGTGATGTCTCTACTTAACCTTTACTAACGCGATCGATTTATTCCTAAACAGCTGGACCTTTTTATCCAATATCAAATGTAGTTTTTTTTTTTCATAACTGAGGTTTGGTTCTAGGGCCACTCCTTCTTGAGGATTCTTCCAGTGATGATAGCCAGATTTTAAATCAATCTTTGAGAAAATACTAGCTAGCTCCTCTGAGCTGATCAAACAGATCATTTATCCTTGGCAAAGAATATCTATTCCTCAACATCAACTTATTTAACTCTCGGTAGTCTATACACATTATCCTGAGGTATTGGCTTTATCATAAGTTCTTCTGAGGTATGGCAAGAAGGTTTGCTGACATCTTAAGGGAATCAATCTCAAATTCTAGATTAGGACAAACATGTGTGGCTGAGGTAGCTTTACCTATCGGGTCGATACTCTTAAGTTTGGCTAACTTATTCTATTTTAAGGCTAAGAGTATCTACGCATGCACTTAATATAAAGGAATGTTGCACTAGTATCAAAAGAACTATTACAGGTACACCACCTATCCAACCCATACCTGCCAGATTTCCCTGATCCTTGACGCATGTGTCCTGATTGAGATCAAAATCTCTCTGATGCTTCTTCGTCGCTCTTGCGATGGTCGGCCGCGGATTTGGCTGATGGACTCCTTCAATGGCCTTTAGATGCTGAGACTGAGACTGATTAGGTCTTCCTCCACCAGTCCCTTCCTGTTTATTTGGGCACTGATAAGAGTAATGACCGGGTTGCCCACATGCATAGCAGCTATTACTTCCGGCTCTGCAAATTCCCTGGTGCATTTTTCCGCACTTAGAGCATGGAGAAATTCCTTGCTGTCTCTGAGACGATCTATCTTGACCAACAATAGGAGGTCTATATTTTTCATGGGTCGATTGCTGGTGACTCTGCCCATACCATGACTTCTTGTTAGGTTGATTTTCAGCATTCCACTTCCTCTTTCCCTTTTGAATCTGAGTTTGGTGCGAATCTTGCGATTTAACTATCACTTGGAATTGATTTGGGGAAGGTGCTGGAATCTGAACTGGTTTTTCTGGCTGCATTGCCAACTCCATATCTAAGGCTCGATTTAATGCTTCAGCATAGGTCATAGCACTCTGACTTGCTAAGACCACTTTTATATCTTGTCTAAGTCCGGCACGAAAAAGTTCGGACATCTTCTCATCTGAATCAACTTTATCAGGGGTGAAACGAGCTAACTCACAAAATTCACGATCGTACTCTGACACCGTCTTATTCCCTTGCTTGAGACTTGCAAATTCGTTTTCTTTTTGCTTGCGAGAACTTCTCGGAACGTACTTCTCAAAGAGGGCTTCTTTGAACTGCTCCCAAGTGAGATTGTCAAACTGTTCAGGAGTATAAATTCTCTGACGGGTTTCCCACCAATAGTCGGCAGATCCTTTCAGCTGATATGTCATACATGTGAGACGTTCACGGTCATCACATCGAAGAAACCTAAAGATTCGTTCTAAAGCGCGAATCCATTCTTCTGCTACTGACAGATTTCCTTTTCCGTCGAAGGTCGGAGGATTTTGTCGAAGAAAGAGTTCTTCGACCCTCCTTTCAGGCTGAGGAGGTGGGGTAGGTTCTCTTTCTTTCTCGCCATTCACCCTTCCTCTTCCTCTACCTCTTGGTATATCTCTTGGCGGCATTCTGATTAAACAACTAAGGTTTTCTGAAAAATTCTACTTCCTTTAAAACGAATTTTACTTGCTAGGTTCGTTAATTAGTAAAATTCTTACTTTCTTTAAATAAAATTAAAGAAATAAAATTTTTCTAGGTTTTAAAACTTTAGAAAAATTATTAATCACATCATTAACACATAACATGCTCATCATAATTAACGAATCAAACGATTCACTCTCATTATCATAAATAATAAATCACACGATTCATTTTCTTCATATAATCACTTCAATAATTAAGCATAATAATTCAAGTAGCAATTATTTTTCATGCTCAAAATTGCTAAATATAATTAGCTCATGCATTCTTAATAATTCAAGAAATGAATAACATCATCTTGACATATAAACTTCATTATAAACTCTTTTGAGATATTAACTTCATCTCAAACCTTTTTCTAAATCATAACTAGAATATTACTAACGGAAAATAAAACAAGAACACAACAAAACAACCAAGAACTAAACTAACGATGAATGAAACGAATAACGGACGACGAATGGAATGAACGAAGAATGGAATGGACGAAGAAAACCTGGGCTGACCTGCCCAAGTCCAGCGTTTGCTGGGCTCAACCATGGCTGACCTTTCATGGTCAGTGGTCGCTCCTGCCCAACCGACGCTGAGTCGAGTTACTGTACTGCTTCTTTCGATCTTTCATACTTTAAGCTATGTTTTCACTCTTCAATACTTATTTAAATTCTCTTCTTCATACTTACTTTTCTTTTTTTTCTCCAATTGCTTTCATCTTCTTGTCGTTTTCCAACGATGTCTCCCGATCACTTTACTTCCGAGAAATAAAATAAAATAAACAATCGCCTTGCTTAAAATTAATTCATCATCTCGCTTACGAAAGCTCCTCACATAAAGGATCTCAAGCTTACATCGATGAGCAAGAATTTGATTTAGAAAGTTTCAAGAAATCAAAATAAATTGATTAAACTTGAAAGAAATAATTTATAGAAAAATCTGCACAAATGCAGCAGATTAAAACTGAATTTCAGAACAGAATATTTAGAATCAAGGGACGTTCAGGTTAGAAAGCCACGGATGTCTAGTTTCTAACCCAATTTACGGATCTGAATTCCGTTAAACGAGCAGGAAGTTATGGCCTCCGGAGTAAAAGTTGGCAGAACAGCGCCGCCCAGGTCAGCGACCGCTGGGACTCAGCCGCGGCTGACCCGCCATGGTCAGCGACCGCTCGACCTCAGCGGACGCTGAGTTCCGGTGTCCTGCTTCCTTCAGCGAGCGCTGAGTCTAGGAGATGGCTGACTTCTCGCCCTATATTATTTTCAGCGGTCTCTGACTTCACAGCGGTCTCTCACTTCAATCCCTGTATTATTTTTGAGAAATCTCTGAAGTGCAGCCGTTTCTGATTTTTATGACTGAAAAATTTCTCATTCGATTCTTTATGCTCTCAACGAACTTTCTATCTTTCAATTCTTGGTTTAACGCTTTATTTACTAAAATAAACTTTATTTTACTTCAAAAATTCTTGTTTCATTAATTCATTTTTAAGATATAATTTCCGACATAAATACAAAACTCGAAAATTTTCTAAAATGACTACTTTGGCCATACTTGTTCTTATAACGGAAAAATTTACCTCTTCGAGAACTTTTTCAAAAACGAGGGATTTTTCTCTATACAAAAACTCCCCATATTAACCGTGATTTTAGGGCATCACGCAAAACTACTTTCTCGGAGCGGAATTCTTCATCGCTACCGAATCTTTGAAAACTTAACATTTTATGCATCTTTATACGAAAACCTACTAAACAAGCGTAAAATTTGTTTGATTATTAATCTATTAAATTAACGCCACTCTCGAACCCTCTCTCTCTGCTTATCCTCTAATGGATCTTCTTCTTCTTTTTCTTCCTTACTTTCAAACTCGGTACTCTCCTCGGCTCTCTCCACTTCATGTAACGTCAAACGAACAACACTCACGTCGACCATACCCGAAAAAGGCCTAAAACTAGGCTGAAATCCTAGAAGGCTAAACGGCATACGACGAAGATAAAAATATCCTTCAGTTGCTTTGACCTCGGGGTCAACGATTTCTTCGTCATTGACATGACGATGCGGTCTAGACGTACTCCTCTCGTAAAAATGAATGAAATAAGTTGAGTTCCAAAGAAATAATCAAGCTCTGAAGAATTTAAAACTTGAAGAGTATCCAAAGAATGAATTAATGGAACTATATCAATAGAGGGAGCTGGAACCAAGCTGTTCACCGAAGCAAAAGGCTCGGAAACAGAAACAAAAATATTTAATAAAGGTGGAGATGAAACATAGCCATTCGACAACGGCTGAGAAATAAATAAGTTTTCATCAAAACTATAATCATTAGAACGAGGAGAAATAATGACTCGAAATTCCCTTAAGGAATAAGAAAAGGAATTGGGTTGTCTTGCGACATCGAATCTTGAAGTCCTGCTCCATTCACTCATCGGGAAAAAGAGGAATTAATCCTACTATTTTGAGAACTCCTGAAATAATAGTCTTATTAATATCCATGCAACCACGATGGAAACATGCTGAAGCTAACGTCTCTATGTACTCATACGCATATGCTGAAACTCTCTCATGGCCTCGTCACTTCGAGAAGCTAATTTCGCTTCCAAACGATGGTACCAAACTCATGGTACATTCCAAAGTTAAACAACCAACTTACTTGCACAATTATTCGCCAACTTACAACCTCATTAAGGTCTCAATTCCACTACACAATCTCATATCTCAAACTTTCTAACTTCATCTCATTATTTATTTTCATTATAAAAGCGGAAGAACCATATTACTGAGTTTCTAGTTATGTGGGTTGATCAAGTCCACATAACAGTCCGTCAGTCACATGGAACTTCAAATTTTAAACTTTTTAAACATAAAAAACTTTTAAATACGTACCTGGTTTGCCGGATTAGATGAGATGCTGGACTTTCGTTGTTGTTAAAACTCGACTAGTCTAGAATTCAAACCAGACTAGACTTTAAGAAATATAAACTTCGAGCAACAGGCCTTGCTCTCGATTAGTCTAGGAAACTAGACTAGACTTTTAAGAACTAATGTATTAGAGCAGACAGACCTGCTCTGATACCACTCTGTCGCAGCCCGGCTTAGAATTTAGATGACAAAGCCGGTGGGTCCCACAACATACACAATTTATGATTAACCAAAGGATAAGATAGCGACCCGGCTATCAGTTAATAAGAACAAAGATGCTCAATGATTTCTCAACTTAGAATAAATATGACATACATGTCTCAAAATCAACGAATACAACTTAATCAGCTCTGAATTCAATAGACCTGTTCAACCATATTATCAACAAGAAACAAGAAGACGACAAGCTGATTTTAGGATCAAGAAAGCATGATAAAGAAAACTGTTTCAAGTTCGACAAAGCTTTCTCAAACAACGAATAACTTATATGTATATATATATAATCAAGTAGCTGAGTTTCAAAAGAACTTGACAAAAAGAGAATTCGACTTTAGAATTCAAACGGCTTAAACATAGTTTGACTCTAGAATCCAACATCATTAACATCAAATTTCATAAACTTTCTCAAAACAACCATCTTATCATAGCAGCGGAAAAACGAAAGAATATATGTATGAAGACATATATTCTAGGTCTAACTTCTCAAAACAATCTTTAAGTATTTAACAACAACATCGTCCATCCAGCACACATCATCTTCATTCCAGCTAACCTGCACATTTTAAAAAAATAATACGAGGGGCTGAGTACAAAGTACTCAGTGGGCACATGCCAAAAATATTTAAAAATTTACTTCTTGGAGTTAGGGATTAAACTTGCCATAGAGCATAAGCACAAGTAATTTTTCTCAAAAACAAACCTGTGCATGATCAACATTTTCTTTTCGGTAAATCATATTTGTCTGGCCAGACATATACTTTATGAGGTATGTACCAGATCTATAATCACATAGTGATAGTGTTGAGAAGGAGGCCTCATTTTCAAACACTTGTAATCGGCCCACCTTTTCGAAGGCACATGATTACTACTAAGTGTACACAAATCCTACCTTGCGTAGGACTGAATTCATCTTGCTACAGTAGATGGTATCATACAAACATTTGGCAAGTTAATCAATTTAAAAACATCACATATATATAATCATATATATGTATATCTTTTGTTATTTCTTTAGTTAGAAAAGCCCACCTGTTTCGAAGTTGTTGAACTAAACTTTACTTCTCGATTCCCCTTCACTTAATGGTCTCGCTCGGTCCTTCAATTTAAAATTAGGTTTAAACATAAGAGCGAGAAAAGTAAAAATCGAGGAATGAGAGATGCTGCTTCGATACTATGATCTTTCTCGGCTTTCTAGGGTTTTTACTCTACCACTAACACTTAAACTTTCTATCTTAAATCTTAGCTCTTAATCATTCACTATTCGAAAAGAACTTCTAAAGATATAAGCAAACATATACTTTACTTCTAACCCTTCCATCTTTTCATTAATATTTATTGACTTATAACTTATACTATTGTCAACATTAATCATATCATAAAAAAAATATTTCATTTCTTCATATAAGCATCTCATTAACCATTAAGCTCTTTCTTTATTTATTTTAGCACATAAAAAATGCTTAAGTTCTTTGAAACAACTGAAAACAAGTTGATCAAAGATCAGCTGGATAAATCAAGCTATCTGAAAAATCAAGCTAGCTGGAAAAACTGAGTTATCTGGAAAACTGAGCTTGCTGGAAAACTGAGCTGGCTGGAAAACTGAGCTGGCTGGAAAACCGAGCCGGGCCGGAAAACCGAGCCGGGCCGGACCAATTGAGTTAATCCACCGACCGAGTTCAGTGAGTAAATCCAGTGGCCGGGTCCAACAGGTAATTCCGTGATCGAGTTCAATTGAGTAAATCCAAATGATCGGGTCCACTGGTAATTCCAAATTGACCGAGTCGAGTTCGTGAGTTAATCAAGCTGACTGGGTCCAGCTGGATTAATCAAGGAATTAAACTCTAGAAACTCTCAATTTCAAAACTTTGTATTAAAATTCTGAAAAATTCTACGTCACTTAATTTTTAACGTAGATTCCATTTCTATCATTATTTTCTTCATTAAAAATCAAATATATGGCTTTATTGTACATATATATTTCGGTCCTTTTGATAAATTAAGAATTAAAATCCAAATTTCATTCTAATCACTTCCAATCATGTTAATTTAAATTGAAATTTCTCAAATCTTAATAAATCAAACCATCAAACATGTTTATAATCATCATAGGAGCTCATAGAAATCATCAATTTGATCATAGGATCAAAGCATCAAAAACCCCTAATTTTATTGAAAATTTCGAAAAAAAAAAATTAGGTTTAGGTTGGATTCTTCTTAAATTGATGCTAAAAAATTGGGATTTAGATCATAGATCTAACATAATATCCAAAGATCAAAACATTCATCCTACTTCATGAAAAATTCGAAAGTTTTGGAAGGAATAAAGATGGATTTTTCTTGCTAATCTTTGGCTAAGCTCTTGATCAAGTATAGATCTAACCTTCTTGAATGAAATAGATGCTTGATCTTTAAAATTCTTGAGCTTGAATCCTTGATCTTCAATGGAGGTTGTGTGTGTGTTATGCGTGTGTGTTTTGAGAGAGAGTGCCGAGAGAGTGAGTGATGAAAGATGAATGAATGATATTAGATAATTACTATCTTCATTCATGCATTAGACAAAAATTACTATTTGCAATAATTACATGTTGGGATAAGATCAAATTAAGGATCTGTCGCACCCCGACTCAGAATAAAGATGACCAAGCCGGTGGGTCCCACGACGTACACAATTTATGATTAACCAATGAATAGATAACGACCCAGTTATCCAACAAAACCAAACATTCGATAAACCGTTCTTAACAAACAACACCGGAAGTTGAACTTATTTTTGAACAACATTTCAATGAACATGCTTAACAAGTAATCAATAACATGCTCGACAATTCCATCCAACAATTAGTATCGTACGACCAACGATGCCAAGAGATCAATATCGACAAGAAGTCCATTAGATCAAGAAAGCACGATAAAAGAGGGTCGTATGATTTAAAAGATCTCAACAAAAGATTGATAACTTATTTTCAGGATAAAAACAAGTTTATAGCTGAAACCTTAACAAATGAAATGAACGACTTCAAAGTCAAGAACATGCTTCATACTTCAACATATATTTCAAAGTATTGCAGCGGAAAAACATAGAGAATCATATGTATGAAGACATATGACTCAACTCTAGTTTAAACAACTTTCAAAAGACTCAACCAACAAAAGTCCGTCCAAGCACACTCCCATCTTCATCCGAGCTAACCTGCACATTTTAGAAATAACATGCAGGGCCGAGTACGAAGTACTCAGTGGACACATGCCAAAAACATTTGAAAACTTGCTTCTTAGAGCTATAGATTAAACTTGCCATAAAGCATTGCACAAATAACTTTTTTGAAAACAAACTTGTTCTTGCTCAAGCATCTTCTTTTGATATAAGTGACTGCAGTCAAAATACTCATTAAGTATGAACCATATCTTCTATAAATAGTAGTGATGAGAAAGAGGTCTCTTTCTCAATCACTTGTAATCGGTCTATCAGAGAAAAGCTCACGATTACCAATGTAACCGGCCCATCAAAAAAAGACTCTCGATTACTAATGTGTACACAAATCCCACCTTGCGCGGGACCGAATTCGTCCTTCTTTAGTAGATGGTATCATACAAAAACTTAAAACATTTGGCAAGTTAATCAATTTAAACCATCACATATATATAATCATATATATATAGCATTCATCATTTCTTTGTTTAGAAAGCCCACCTGATAACTGAAGCTTTGGACTTAACCTTTATCGATTCTGAATTTTCGGATTCACACTTCCACTCGATCCTTCATTCGAACTAGAATTCACGAATTCAGGACGAGAATTAACTACTATCGAATAAACGAATTCGATATTCTTAACTTCTAATTTACTTCGAAATTCTACGTCGAAACTCGACGAAACTTGAGAATTTCTAACTTAACTTCTTAAACGCTCTTACTCTATCTTAACTCATCATTAACCAAAATCACACTTAACATAATCATACATTAATTACTATTCATATCTTCAAATACGAAACGAATTTGACTCGACAAACGAGCTCTGAAAATTCTCAATTTAAATCTACTTATATCTTTTAACATAATAAACATAATTACTCAATCATATTATCAATCCAGATCACGTACACATATAAACCTTCAACTTGGAAAAATAGCCGAAAAATAGAAAATTCTTAATACTTCATATTTAATTTCTGAAAAATTCCACAATACTTAATTTTTATTGTAGAATTCAAATATGTGATTATTTTCTTGATAAAAATCAAATAATCATTTAATTTCCTTTAATTATTTTCGGCCCTTTTATAAAATTAGGATAAAATATCCAATTTCATTCTAATCAATTCCCAACATCTTATTTTAATTTATAAGCTATATTTATAGCTTAATTACTTAATTTAATTGGATAAAAATCAAAACTCTAATATATATATATTTCGATTTTTTTTAAATGAATAGGGTACATTTGCTTATTTCTATCCATTTCAAATTACAACATGCTTAATTAATATTCTAGAGATTAATTGTAAACTCAATTAATCCATTTAAGCTCTAGAATAATTATTTTTAATTTATTTTAAAAGCTGAAAATTTCGAAATTAATGAAATTGAGCTCCAAAAATTCTAACAAAATTCCCACATGCTTAAATAAATATCATAAGCTCAATTCTATCATCAATTTCATCATTCAACATGAAAATCAAAAAGCCTTAATCTCAAGAACCCTAACTTTCGAAAATTCCAATAATTGGAATAATTATGATTTAATCAATTAACTCAATGCATAAACATACTTAATAACATCATATAAGCTTAATTTAAACATCAATTTAATCAAAGAACATCAAGATCAAATACCCCTAATTTTAATCATAATTTTCGGCTATAATTAAAAGTCATAGAAGGGTTTTGATTCTTTGATTACTTCCAACATCAAACATGCTTAGAATAATTATCTAAGCTCAATTAATCAATCAATTTGATCATCTAACATCACAATTGAAAAAGCCCTTATTTCCTTAATTTTCGAAAATAATAAGAAATAGGGTTAGGGTTTGATTTGATCATGATTTAATGATCTATCATGCATCCTAAGCATGAATTAAACATCATAATTTAAAATCAAAATCATCCAACATGTTTTGGCAAAAATTTCGAAAATTCTAAAAGAATTTAAAAGAAAGATTTTAGCTTGAATTTTAGCTAAATACACCTCTCTTACCTTGATTAATGATTTTGGATGGATTAACACTTGAATTTGAACTCAAAAATTGAAGATCAATGGATGAAGATGTGCGTGTGTGTGCTGCTGTTTTTGGGCGTGAAATGGAGAAGAAAAATGGTGAAGAAATGGTCTAAATTAATACACATAATCATCCAATTAGTCAAACATTATGATGTCATGTCTAGGTCATCTCTTACATCATAAATAGGTATTAAATAATTAATTAAATGCTTAATTTAATCAATTAATTACTAAACTTGTTCATCATAACTTAAATCTCTAATTTCTCAATCTAGAAAAATCAATTAGGGCATCTCAAACCCTAATATAAATTTTCGGAAGAAAAAATACCGAAAAACGAATCATTTATGAAATAAATAAGATTATTATTTTTAATAATAAATTACTAATAAATTAAATTAAGAATCTAAATTCATAATTTTCTCAATTAAAAATCATGCATAAATGCACAATCTAATAAACATAAATTCTAATTCGTTTCGGTTAACCCGATACGAAACAAACATAATTAAATTCCACATTTTCGGCACAAATTTGGATTGCCGAATAAAATTATTTAAAAAAGGGAATTTTTCTTCATCTTCATTCTCTTAATTTAATTATAGAAATACTAGATTTAATTATTCAAGAAAACGGGGTATTACATTCTCTCCCCCTAAAAATAAATTTCGTCCCGAAATTTGCTTATCATAAGGACAAAGCTCGGGATACCTTTCTTTCATCTTTATCTTTCAATTTCAACATTTCTTCTTCTGAGCCATCGGCTCCACTTAATGTTTACTAGCACAATCGATTTAACTTTTTAGGTGATGGATCCTTTGATCCAAAATTACTTCTTGATTTATCTCAAAACTAAGATCTGGTCTAAGGTTGCTTCTTCTTCTTAAATAACGTGCTTGGAATCGAACACGCATTGGCGCAACTAGAATACATTAAACATGCTGCGCGAATTTCTAAAGCTTAGCGGTAAAGCCAGCTTGAACGTAACTTGACCTATCCTTTCCAGGATTTCAAACGGTCCTATTTAACGAAACTTAAACTTTCTTTTCTCGCCAAATCTAAGGATTTCTCTCGAAGGTAAACTTTCGGAAAAACTTTATTTCTGACTTCGAACTCTATTTCTGATATCTGAGTATCAGCATAAAATTTTTGGCTACCTTACTTTTCTTTAACCCGTTGCTTGATTTGGCGAAGTATCTTGATGAATTCTTCAACAGCTTCGGAATCTAATACTTGACTTTCACCTACTTCAACTATATAAAAGCAGGGATCGACACTTCTTTCTCAAGGAGCTTCATAAGGATGTTGTGTAGGTCGGCATCTAATAACTGTTGTTGTACGCGAAATAAATGAGAAGAAAACTTGCTCTCACTAGTCATTTCAATTCAACACAACAGTTCTGAGCATATCTTCCAAATTTGAATTATTCTCTTGAATCGATCATCCATCTGAGGATGAAAGATGATGCTAACATTCAATTTTTTTTTATATGCTCACTTAACTTTGTAGGCTTCTCCAAAACGGGAGGTAAACTTAAAATCTCGATCTAACAATCGACTTAGACATATCGTGCACTCGCACAATTTTATGAACATACAACTGAGCTGGCTCGTTTGATCCAAGCATTATTGAAATTGGTATGAAATGAGCAGATTCTGATAGTCTGATCAAAATCATCCAAATAGTTGTATCCTCTCTCTTTTGAACTTAGGTAACCTGGTTACAAGTCCATGGCAATATCGTTTGACTTCTAAATTCGGATATCTGATGGCTTAAACTTTCCCACACGGGTTTGCTCCTTTTGCTTAAGGCGTTAGCTACTACGGTTGTTTTTCCTGGATGATAGGAAATTTTACAACTGTAGTTTTCTTTTAGCTTGAGCCATCTTCTTTGCCTCACTTAACTCTTTTTGCTTGAAAATACATTTGAGACTTTTGTATAAAGATCTCACACTTGGCTCCAAACAGATAATATTTCAAGATCTTCGGAGCGTATACAACTATAGCTCATTAAAATCATAAGTTGGATAATTTATCTTATAAGGTCTGAGTTGTCGTGACACATAAGAAATTATTTTTCCTTCTTGCATCAGGACACTAACTAGTCCATTCTTTGATGCATCCGTAAACACGGTATAATCCTTTCTTGTTTCTGATACTGCTAAAACTAGAGCAGTGAATAGCTTTTCTCTTAAACTCTTGAAAACTTTCTTTGCATTCAAGAGACCATTTGAACTTTGATTCTTTCTTCAGAAGAAACATGTCCGAGGAAATTTACTTTTCTTAGCTAAAATTCACATTTGATAAATTTGGCATACATCTTCTCAGATCTTATCTTTTCTAAGATAATTCGGAGTTACTCTTCATACTTCGTTTCACTTCTTTGAATACATGAGAATAT
Source organism: Agastache rugosa (assembly GCA_031470985.1). Taxonomy (NCBI): domain Eukaryota; kingdom Viridiplantae; phylum Streptophyta; class Magnoliopsida; order Lamiales; family Lamiaceae; genus Agastache; species Agastache rugosa. Next base: position 14,609,440 of record CM062607.1, read on the forward strand.
CATCGAAGAAGATCATGATAATTCTATCCCAATATTCATGGAAAACTCGATTTATGAGATCCACGAATACTGTTGGGGCATTTAACAATCCAAATGGCATTACTACAGACTCGTAGTGGTCTTACCTCGTTTGAAACACTGTTTTTGGAATATCTTCTTGATAAATCTTCAGCTGATAATAGCTAAATCTCAAATTAATCTTCGAGAAAACGCTAGCTCCTCACAGCTGATTTGTCAGATCATCTATCCTTAGCAAAGGATATTTTATTTTCAACTTGCTAAATTCTCGGTAGCTCATACTCATTCTTAGACTTCCGTCTTTCTTCTTGACGAACAAGATTGGGGCTTCCCATGGAAAATACTAGGTTAATAAAACCAAGGTCGAGCAATTCTTTTAACTGAATCTTCAATTCTCACAACTCCATATAAAATATTATACATATATTGCTTTTAATATTGGAGTTGAACCAGATGTAAGGTCGATGGTGAACTCCAATTGCCTTGTCTAAAGTAGTCATGTCCAAAACATCAGGAAAAACATCCTTGAACTTTCGGACTTCAGCAAAATCATCGATATTCTTCTCTTGGGTTTCCATATTTATTGAGATAAACTAAAATATGTTTATTCATCTTTTCTTCTTAACAACTTTCTTACTTAAATTGTCGAAATAATCGACAACGTTTTTACTGCTCTCTCTATTCTAAGGAATAGGGTTGGCTTTTTTTTTTTTTCTAGATGGCTGGGAAGAAATTTTCTTTGCTTGCACCAAATGGTGGCAAGGTTCTCGGTTAACTAGTATATCCTCATAATGATGTCTACATCCATAATCGAAATAGACTTAGAGTTGTAGTTGACATCATAAGGGAATCTAATCTCAAGTTCCCAAATAGGGCAATCATGCATCACTGAGGTAGATTTACCTACCAAGATCAATACTCTTAAGCTCTGACTAGCTCACCTTATTTTAAGGCCAAGAGTACTTACACATGCACTCAATATTAAAGAATGTGATGCATTAGTACCAAATAAAATTAATATTTGGTACACCTCTGAGCTGGCATATATCTGCCATATTACCTTGGTCTCTAACACTTGCTTTCTAATCTAGAGTAAAAATTCTTTGATGCTATTGATGCAACTCTTGCTGCGATGGTTGCTACTATTTTAGCTGCTGCTGCTGAGGACGGGGCGCTTGGCTCTGGTGTTGCTGCGGCCTTGGAACTTCTTCTATGGCCTTCAGACGCAGGGCTGCTACTGCTATGATATTCTTCCATCTTCTTCTTGCTGCTTACTTGGGTACTGGTACGAACGAAATCCTTGCGGTCTTGTGCAGTCTTAGAGACGATAAATTTTACCCTACGAAAAGCGATCTTATCTATTCTAGAGTTAATCGATTGCTGCTGACTTTATCTTTGTCATGGATTCTTGCTAGATTGACTTTCAGCATTCCACTTTCTTTTTCACTTAGAATTCTAACCTTCTTTTTCTCTTCGGATTCTGACCTTCGCACGAAGTTTGCGGTTTGGCGGTTGCTGGAGTTTGAATTTGAAATGGGGAAGGTGCTAAGATTTTGGACTATCTTTTCTGGCTGTAAGGCTAACTCTATAACCAGAGTTCGGCTTAACGCTCATGATGGTCCCTGAGCTGGGTACTTGGTGTAGAGGGGGGGGGGGTGAATACACCAAGTAGATTTTTCGAAACTTTTTCAAGTTAAAACACAGAGTTGGTGAGCTCAGTTATTGATCCAGCTGGGAAGGGTCAGCTGGGTAAATAACTCAGCTGGCGGTGCGGAAAGTGGTGGTTTGAAAACTTAGCTCGGTTACTTAGAAAAACTCAGTTTGAAAAGATTAACTTAACGTTTTCAGCTTAGTCAGGTTGTGCAACTTTTAGAGAGACACAGCTGTCTTTGGAGAGCAGCTGTGTGTGCAGTTTTGAACAAATATGCAATGATATGAAGGAGTTAGTACACAGCTGAATGTAAAGCAAAAGTAAAGAGAGAGTAAGAAGCACGCGAGATTTTACGTGGTTCGGAGTAACACCTCCTACGTCCACGACCAGGTTCACTGGTAATCCACTACCACTTGGTTTCCAAGTACCAAGAAACTTCACAACTCTAACCCGAGCTGTGTTCCAACAGTTTGCGGGCACTGTCAAGCCTATACACCTTCAGTTTACGGGTACTGAAGAACCTAACCACTCGAATTACGCGCTTCGAGCAAGCGTACCTTTACCTAACCTTTCTGGGTTTGGGTTTGGGTATGGGGTTCCAACTATGAACGAGTTCTTACAATTAAGAACTTCAGAGTATGATAAACTCGTTCGAAATCTTGGCTTAAGATATACAATGAGTTTGGCCTAGGGAACAGACGAAAAACTAAGCAGTTTCTTAACTAGAAACACTTTAAGATAAAGTGTTCTTTGATCTATGTAAAACTGCTTGAGAGCTTTTGAAAGAATGATGATTTCAGATAATGAAAGCTTGTAGAGAGTTTTTCGTGTCTGATCCTGAGGTTGAAGACGGGTTTATATAGGTAGAGATTCAAGACTAGCCGTTGGAGGAGCCGTTTGAATCTTACCTACTCTTCTTAAATACAAGATCTACCGTTGGGCGTATCTGCACCTGTCTTCATTTGAGTCACATCCTAGGTTCTGAAGTCTAGGATGCTGATCTGGAAATCCCTCATTGGTCGAGGTAGGTTGACTTCCTCTGATTCCGGGATCTTCTGCCTTTAGAGCTAGCTTTTGAATTCAGAGCTGGACTGTCTCGAAGTAGAGTCTTCAGAGATAGTTCCTTTGTTCTGTACAGCTGGACCAGCTGTGTTTTGAACTCAGCTCGAATTCTCTTCAGCTTGATCAGGCTCTGCTGGATCACTCAGCTGAAGGTTGACGCCTGCTGTCTTTTGCTAGCTGACTTCCAGCTGTGAACACAGCTGGGTCGACTGCTGTCTTCCGCTTCCTTAACCTGTAAACCTAGAACATCTAAGGCTCAAACAGGCGAGCTGGAAAACACTATTTAGGTTGACGCGATCATCTATTCGGTTGGAGAATCAGTTGGGTTTTGGTATCAAATCGAAACCTTATAATTTTCCCAACAATTTCCCCCTTTTTGATGATGCCAAAACCTAATTGAGACAACTTATGACGCAGAAAAACTTGTTTTTTTATTAAAGAAAGAAAATACATTATAACACAGGAAAAAGAAAGAAGGAAAAAAAAATCTTCGAATCTTCAGTCTTCAGTCCCAGTTGGCTGGGTCTTCTCTTCTGCATCCGTTGCTTCTTTCTTTTGACTCGTCTCTTCTTCTTCGATTCGATTCACCGGTTCCTCTAGCTCAACAGTTTGCCTCTTCATTGACTTGTCTCTCTTCTCCCTTACTTCCCCCTTTTTGGCATGATCAAAACAGGGTGGGAGATATACACCATCGGCTGTTGCGATGTTTTAGTTTGGCGAAACTGTGGTTTTCAGCTCTGAGCAGCGAGGTTTAGAGTCTAAGTGGCTCAGCTGTTGTATTAGCTGGCTCTTCTTCAGTTGCATTAGCCTCAGCTGTGATTGCAGACACAGCGTCCTTGGCCTGATTCAGCTGGGGCAGTCCAGCTGAGTGCTTGGAAGGATGAGTTAGCACGGGAGATAGCATCTTCTGAGTCGGGCATAACTTCATTCCTTGCAATTTTGCTTCTTCAGACTTCTTAGATTGAATGAGAAAGTCTGATTCAGCACTTGAGGGACTTGTATTCAACGCATATCATCATCATCCAGCTGCAGGTGATCGTTGGCTGGGTGATGTTTCTCATTTGAGCTTGGTGCAGGGACTTGAGCATCTTTTATTGAAAGATCTCGAAGATGTTGTCCCTGTGGAGCTGAAGGAAACTGAGGAGAAGGCGGTTGAAGTATCCCATCTGTCTTGGGGTTTAAGTTTGGTTGTTCAGCTGGAATACTCCGTTGCGGTGTTGGTGATGATTATGTTTACGCATGGACGTGAACTTTTCTTCCACCGTAAGAAATGACCGCTTGTGGGTCTTCTGCTCCTCGGAGAGTGATTATGAATTCTCTTATAATGTCAGCTGGCTTCTCTGCTGACTGACTGAGCACCTTTGACTTGAGTCTTCGGTTTGAAGACAGTGCTTCAGTATATTTTGTCTCCTCAAGTTGTCTCCGATTCCCAGCTGGGACGGAGTTAGATGCATGCTGCTTTGTCTCCTGCATCTTTTTCTGTGCCTCCTGTGGTGGAGCAAGAGCTTTGACACGACTGCTCTTGAATACTCCGGTTTTATCAACATCTGGTCCAGGTCTGTTGACGTTGATTTTTGCATCCCAGGGAGTTGTGTGTCCCGTTCTCTTTTTTTATGTTGAGAGAAACAGTGGGGCTGAGGAGGTCTTTTTCCTTTGTCATTCCCAGAAAGTTTTCTGCACCTTCCTGGTGGATGACGTTCTTGAGCTTTGCAGTCTCCTACTGCGCTGGCCTGGTTCTGTCGATGGGCTTCACCTTCTTCTGGACTTCCGTCTTCTTTGAGGTTCCTGAGAGTTAAGCAACTCTTATCTTGAAGCTTTGACAGATTCTTCAAGTTTGATCGGCTTCGGGAGATATCTTTCTGGATTCCATGTTCTTCTTCTGCATCTTTTGTTAGTAGAAACAAACAATACCAATTGATGGAAATAAGAAAGAATGCTGAAAAACTTTCTCGGGTTGATGCGTATATCTTCTAGCATATTTAAAGAGTTTTCTTGATGAATGGACGATCAAGATTTGTCTATTGATAAGAAGATCTACGACTGGGAGTGATTCTCGCGTCATGTCAATTTCTTGATTAGAAGATGTGAGTTAATGCGCGAGAGAGAACGGTTGAGGCGTTTTGACTTTTACCTCGAAACTCCCATTATTCAATTCTTTGCAGACTTTTAATTAAGATTGATTAGAAATGACAAGATGTGAGTTGACAGAAAACAGATTGAGTAGATGTAATTAATGTTGTTGCAAACCTCTCAGCTGATCATTGTAGTCAGCTGATACCTCGGTTGAGTGGGTGTGCTGGGTCATCGTGGTTCCAGCTGGTTCCCCCTCAGCTGAATAATCCTTTCCTTTCGGCATTCGGTTTAGTTGAATTCTTTCTCTGATATCGGTGACATTGATTCGAATTTCGGTTGATTGCTTGCATTCACTGGTCTGTTCCATTCGGGTTCTGCTTCCATTCATTGGTCTGCTTCCGTTCATTGGTCCTTCCGTTCACTTGGTCTGCTTCCGTTCAATTTGGGTGAAGCATCGTCCGGGTTGAGAAGTCCAAGTAATCCGCACGGCATTTTGAATCTTGCTTCTATCGGCGGTTTTGTGAGAATATCGGCCATTTGTATGTCCGTGTGAATTTTCTCAATAATCACATCCTTCTTTTCTACGTGATCTACGATGAAATGATGTCGTACGTCTACATGCTTGCATCTTGTGTGAAATCTTGGATTCTTCCGAAATGGCAATCGCACTTGAGCTATCACGTAAAATTGGAACTGTCCGGCTTTTACTTCATAGTCATCCGAGTGATGTTTCGGCCGGAGAATTTGCAAGCGGCGGCTTCCGGCGGCCATATATTCGCTTCGTCGTGGAAGTTGCGACGCACGTTTGTTTCTTTGAAAACCATGAAATCAACTTACTTCCTAAGAACCGACAAGTTCCCGAAGTTGATTTTACGTCCAATCGATCTCCGGCGAAGTCCGAATACGAGTATCCGTCAATCGTAGATTGTCTTTGGGTACCATGACCCAACATTCGAGTTCCTTTGAGATATTTGAGAATGTTCTTGGCTGCTTGCATGTGTGCTTCCTTTGGATCAACTTGAAATCCGGCACACACTCCGATCGCGAAAGAGATGTCCGGACGACTTCTTTGTTAGATACGATAGGGATCCTATTATCCCTCTGTATTTGCTTTGGAATCAACCGACTTCCCTTCGGTTCACGGTTCAATCTTCCGGTTGGTGTTCATTGGAATCTTTACAGATTCTGCTGGATTGAACTCCATACTTGGCGATCAAATCTTTCACGTATTTGGATTGATTTATGAAGATCCCTTCTGAAGATTGCTTGACTTGAAGTCCTAGGAAGAAACTCATTTCTCCCATCATGGACATTTGGAACTTTTCTGACATTATCTCTCCAAATCTTTGGCATAAGAAGCTTGATCTTGATCCAAAGATGATGTCGTCTACGTAGATTTGAACAACCGGGATATCTTCTCGACTTGATGGTGAAGAGAGTTAAATCTCTTGAGCCCTTCTTGAATCCTTTGGATATGAGAAAATTTGACAGAGTGTCATACCAAGCTCGAGGTGCTTGCTTCAATCCATAAAGAGCCTTCTTTAGCTTGTAGACTTTATTTCCTTCTACTTCGAATCCTGGAGGTTGTTCAACGTAGACATCTTCTTTGATTTCTCCATTTAAGAATGCACACTTCACATCCATTTGATAGACCTTGAATTTGTGATGTGCTGCAAAGGCGAGAAATAGTCTGATTGCTTCCAATCGTGCTACTGGAGCAAAAGATTCTTCGAAGTCAATTCCTTCCTGCTGAGTGTAGCCCTTGGCAACGAGTCGAGCTTTGTTTCTGATGACGACTCCCAGGGTATCCATTTTGTTCTTGAATATCCATTTGAGTCCTATGACTTTGACTTCTTGAGGTCTGTCGACTAATTCCCAGACACAATTTCTGAGAAATTCGTTCAACTCTTCTTGCATGGCATTTGTCCAAGGCACACTCTTCAAAGCTTCGAGAATTGATTGAGGCTCTGGCACTTGAGCTACGTAACACGCCATTAGAGCTGTGTCTTCATCATAGACCGTTAGTTCTAGCTCTACTGAGAGTTGAGCTGTGTCAGCTGCTTCTTGATGATCAGATGAAGCTTGAGCAGCTGAGCTTCTGGTTTTGACTTGGTCAGATGGTTCTCCAATGATTGCTGATGATGGATGATCTTCAATCCATCTTCTCCTCTTACGAATTTCTTCTTCCAATTGATTGATGCTTGACGTGGCTGAATTTCGTCTGACTTGTAGTTGCTGAGGAGTTAAGTCTTAAGAGTTTGGCTCTTTTTGATTTGGATTTTGAGGAGACTTCTGTAGAGGCTCAACTGGAGATGGAGCTGGGGACTCAGCTGTGTTTGGATTCTCAGCTGGTGGAGCTTCTTGGTTGATTTGAATTTCCTCCTCTGGCTCATTGTCCCAAATTAATGGTTCGGCCAGATTCCTGATTCTATTCTCTTGAGCCCTTGTCTGAATCAATCTTGAAGATTCTCCTTCGCTTCTTCGTTTGATAGAATCTCTATATTCGAAGGAGGATTCGTCAAAGGTAACATGTGGAGTTACTTCGACTATTTGAGTTCTTCTGTTGAATACTCTGTATGCTTTACTCACAGCGGAGTAACCAAGGAATACTCCTCGGTCTGTCTTTTCGTCGAACGTCTTGAGCTGTGTCTTCCAATTATTGAGGATGTGACATTTGGATCCGAATACCTTGAAATATCCAATGTATGGTATTCTGTTGTTCCATAGCTCATACGGTGTCTTTCCTTGCCATGATGTGAGTAGGGAGCGATTCTGAGTGAAGCAAGCTGTGTTGATTGCTTCAGCCCAGAACTTCTTTGGAATGGCAGAGCTAGCTATCATTGAGGTAGTTGCTTCCTTGAAAGTTCTGTTTCTTCTTTCTGCTACACCATTCTGCTGAGGTGTGCGAGCTGCAGATGTTTGGTGTTGAACTCCGTTCTTCTCGCAGTAATCATAAATAGTTTCATTTAGAAACTCCGTTCCACGATCTGATCTTATTGCCATTATCTTGCACTCCTTCTGTGTTGATAGTCTTTCCAGCAGGATAGGCAGCTTAGTTCTGGTTTCGCTCTTCTGGTATAAGAATGATACCCATGTGAATCTTGAGAAATCATCCACAACGACCAGAGTATATTTTCTGCCATTGAAGCTTGCTAGAGTAACTGGACCAAAGAGATCCATGTGAAGAAGTTGAAGAACTCGATCAGATGACTGAGCTGGCTTGAGAGAGAATGAAATTCTTGTTTGCTTTTCTTGTTGACACGCGCTGCACATATGACTTTTGTCATATACTTGACCTGGAATTCCATTAGCGAGCTAGTTCCTAGCCAGTTTGTTGATTGTCTTGAAGTTGAGATAATTCAGCCGTCTGTGCCACAGCCAGCTGACTTCATTGCTGCTTTTTGATACAAGACAAGTCTCCGGAAGGCTGCTGTTCCAGTCAGCGAAGTACATATTTCCTTCTCTTTTCCCTTTTAGGAGTATCTGCTTGGTTTCCCTGTGCTTCACTGTGCATCCCTGTGCATCAAACTTGACAGAAAAACCGTTGTTGCAGAATTGGCTAATGGAAAGCAAGTTATGTTGCAATCCTTGTACATAAGAAACATTTGGGATTATAACATTTCTAGTTTTAAATGTACCATAACCTTTGGTTAGGCCTTTGGAGTTGTCACCAAATGTTACTTGTGGACCTGTACGCTCAATATATTCCTAGAGTACATGCTTTAGGTGCGTCATGTGCTTGGAACATCCACTGTCCAAGTACCAAAGCGTTCTCATCGACTCCTCAGAGATGCGTCGATTCCTTGCAACCTAAACAAAAAGTTAAAATTCAGGTATCCAGTTTTAATTAGGTCCTTGTGGGTTAGACAGAGATCCTTTGACAACCCAGATCTGCTTGATGACTCGAATTGGGTCATTTGATCTGATAATTCTCCCAGCTGAGTCGATGTACACATTCATTGTGTTCTTCGGTATTCTTTGGCGGGGTCTTGATCTTCGTGTCTTCTTGTTTTGTTGTCCGGATTTCTTTTGGTTTCCGTGTGCCTAGCTGAGACGTTCCTTAGTCTCTGCTGTCTCATGTGATCGTATTTGGAAATGATTATCCAGCTGATGCTCGTATGAGTGGTATCCAGCTGGGTATCTCTGATATCTTGGTTGATATCGATCAACGTGCTGGTGCTGTAGCTGGTATCTGTAAAATCCAGCCTGTGGTCTTCGTTGAGGTTGAGTACGTTGCTGTCTGAGTTGGGCTTGAGGTTGTCGCACAGCTGACCTTCTTGATGTCTGCTGTGTTCTCGACGGAGTTTGAGACTGTTTCACAGCTGTTCTTCTTGACGTCTGCTGTGTCCTCAACTGTTGATGCTGAGCTGCTGGGATTGAAGGTTCAATTGCACGTACAAACATAACCTTTGTTCCACTTGTGGAGGCAATGTTTGAGGCATCCTTTGATTCGTTGTATCCCAGTCCCGCTTTGAGTGCTGCTGGACGCTGAGCACTAATGATCTCGTCCATTGTTGACGTGGCTTTGATGAGAGCTACTATCTTTTTAGATAGTACCTCTTCGGTGCTTTTCAGCTCAATGATCTCAGCTGACTTCCTTTCCGATTCAGCTGTGACCTTTTCCACATCTTCTATCAGCTGTTTCTTCTCAGTGTTGAATTTCTTCATCAGCTGATCTTGTTTCACTATTTTGTCTTTTAGTGAAACGACTTCCTGTTGGAGCTGAGTTGTATCAGCTGTGTCTGATACTTTTGTCTTTTCCAGTTCCGCCTTCAGCTCGGCATTCTCACACATAATGACGTCAAGGATCTCTTGAAGCTCCTTGGAATCGTTCATTACTTTCTCTACTAGACTCCAATCAGGTAGTCCAGATTCTGAGTCCTGTGTAGAGTGTTCGTGTGATGGTGAGATGTTAGATAGATTTAGAGTTCGAGACGTTACCTCATCTTCATCGATGCCGTCTGTTTGTCCCATGAAGCATGTATCCCAATCAGGTTCATCATGGGCCATCAGGGCTTCTTCTTCCGAGTCTGAAAATGGCATGTCATCCATTTTCTTGCACTCTGATTCTTCATCAGCGATATAAGCTCTCCTTCTGTCAGCTGCCTTAGCTTTTAATTGGTCTTTGTCTTTCTTGGACAGCTTTGGACAATCTTGTCGGTAGTGTCCTGGTTCCTTGCAGTTGAAGCAACCTTCACCTGTTCGTTGGTCAGCTGACTTCTCATCAGCTGCTGCGTACTTATCTCTGTAAGTCCTAAAGAACTTCTTGTATTTGCCCTTGCTGGTGTTGAGTCTGTTATAATTTTTCACCATCATGGCAATTTCTTCTAGTAGCTCCTCTTTGCTCATATCCTTTTTGTCCTTCTTCATCTTGGAGGACTCAGCTGACTTGACATGAGCTGACTTTTCAGAGTTGGCTCTGAAAGCTATTTCTTTTGGAGCTGGGATGAGTTCTCCGTCATTCTGTCTGCTTGAAGATTCTTCTTGAGTGATCTTCAAGTTGTATTCGTTGGCTTTTAAGAGTGAGAACAACCTTTCTGTAGATAGATCACCCAAGTCACTTCGACTTTGGTGAACTACCTTGTAAGTGTTCCATTCAGCTGAAAGAGCTAAAAGAACCTTTAGATTCTTTTCCCGCTGGGTATACTTCCCAGTTCTGATTGTCTCTATCTCAATGACTATGTTTGAGAACCTTAGCTCCATCGCTTCGATGGACTCGTTGGCTAGCTGCTTGAAGTTGTCGAATTTTTGGCAAGCTATTGTGAATTTGTTTTCTTTGATTTCTTCAGATCCTTCACATAGCTTGGCAAGTATTTCCCACATCTCTTTGGCTGTCTTGCACTTGATGATCTTACTCAGGTAGGCATTTGAGACTGTTGATGAGATGGTGTTTCTTGCGAAGCTGTCCAGACCAGCTTGCTTTCGTTCTTCTGACGAGTAATCCTTCTTTGGCTTGAGAATTGGCCGGTATTCTGGTTGTCCTCCATCATGAGCAGGTACGAGTTCATTTCCTTGTTTATAAATAAGGATGGGTCCGTCTGTGATAACGTCCCACATCATGTCGTGATGTGCACAAAGGAAGCTTTTCAATCTGAATTTCCAGATTGCATAGTCGTCTACCGAGAAGGTGGGGAGATTCCTGTTAAGATAAGAATCCATAGACATGTGCAGTATGTAATAAGATGAGTTTTTCTGAAAAACGGATCTGTTCAGTTGACCACTGACACAGAGTGTCAAGAGAGATCTCTTGATACAGAAACGGTGGTCTTTTGAACCACTGCTCTGATACCAATTGATGGTCCCTGAGCTGGGTACTTGGTGTAGAGGGGGGGTGAATACACCAAGTAGATTTTTCGAAACTTTTTCAAGTTAAAACACAGAGTTGGTGAGCTCAGTTATTGATCCAGCTGGGGAGAGTCAGCTGGGTAAATAACTCAGCTGGCGGTGTGGAAAGTGGTGGTTTGAAAACTTAGCTCGGTTACTTAGAAAAACTCAGTTTGAAAAGATTAACTTAACGTTTTCAGCTTAGTCAGGTTGTGCAACTTTTAGAGAGACACAGCTGTCTTTGGAGAGCAGCTGTGTGTGCAGTTTTGAACAAATATGCAATGATATGAAGGAGTTAGTACACAGCTAAATGTAAAGCAAAAGTAAAGAGAGAGTAAGAAGCACGCGAGATTTTACGTGGTTCGGAGTAACACCTCCTACGTCCACGACCAGGTTCACTGGTAATCCACTACCACTTGGTTTTCAAGTACCAAGCAACTTCACAACTCTAACCCGAGCTGTGTTCCAACAGTTTGCGGGCACTGTCAAGCCTATACACCTTCAGTTTACGGGTACTGAAGAACCTAACCACTCGAATTACGCGCTTCGAGCAAGCGTACCTTTACCTAACCTTTCTGGGTTTGGGTTTGGGTATGGGGTTCCAACTATGAACGAGTTCTTACAATTAAGAACTTCAGAGTATGATAAACTCGTTCGAAATCTAGGCTTAAGATATACAATGAGTTTGGCCTAGGGAACAGACGAAAAACTAAGCAGTTTCTTAACTAGAAACACTTTAAGATAAAGTGTTCTTTGATCTATGTAAAACTGCTTGAGAGCTTTTGAAAGAATGATGATTTCAGATAATGAAAGCTTGTAGAGAGTTTTTCGTGTCTGATCCTGAGGTTGAAGACGGGTTTATATAGGTAGAGATTCAAGACTAGCCGTTGGAGGAGCCGTTTGAATCTTACCTACTCTTCTTAAATACAAGATCTGCCGTTGGGCGTATCTTTTTGTCTTCATTTGAGTCACATCCTAGGTTCTGAAGTCTAGGATGCTGATCTGGCAATCCCTCATTGGTCGAGGTAGGTTGACTTCCTCTGATTCCGGGATCTTCTGCCTTTAGAGCTAGCTTTTGAATTCAGAGCTGGACTGTCTCGAAGTGGAGTCTTCAGAGATAGTTCCTTTGTTCCGTATACTGGACCATGTGTTTTGAACTCAGCTCGAATTCTCTTCAGCTTGATCAGGCTCTGCTGGATCACTCAGCTGAAGGTTGACGCCTGCTGTCTTTTGCTAGCTGACTCCAGCTGTGAACACAGCTGGGTCGACTGCTGTCTTCCGCTTCCTTAACCTGTAAACCTAGAACATCTAAGGCTCAAACAGGCGAGCTGGAAAACACTATTTAGGTTGACGCGATCATCTATTCGGTTGGAGAATCAGTTGGGTTTTGGTATCAAATCGAAACCTTATACTTTTCCCAACAGCTCATAAGTCAAAACACTTTGATTTACTAGAACTATTCTTTATATTTGGAATGAGTCCGAGGAAAAAGCTCAGACATCTTCTTGCCTGCCCGAATCAACTTGACAAGGACGGGACGAGCTAGGTCAATTTTTTTTAACAAACTCTATCATTGCCTTCTTTCCTTGCTTTAAAATTTACGAACTAGCTTTACTTCTGCTTACAAAAGCTTTTCGAAATATCTTTCAAAAAGGCTACTTAAACATCCAAGAGAGATATTTTCGAGCTTCTCGAAATAAATCTTCTGGCAAGCTTCTCACCAGTAGGTTGCTGATTCTTCCAACGGATACGACATGCATGTGAGACGCTCGCGGTCATCACATCGAATAACCTAAAGATTCGATCTAACGTACAATCTATTTTTCTTCTTCTGATAGATTTCCTCTATCGTTAAAAGTTTGGAAAATTCTGACGAAGATAAAGTTCTTCGATTCTCCTCTTAGATAGAGGAGATGGGTAGGTTCTTGCTGCTCTTCTTCTTCTTCTATTCTGATTCTCTTTTTAGAAAGCATTCTAATTAACATGCGCAAGGGTTTAAACGAGATTTGCTTTATTTAAAACATCAATAATTTTACTTGAAAGTTTTAGGCACTTTTACATTTCAAGCTTCATCATAAAAGCATTTACTTCACATAGTAATGGTTCCAATCATGGAACTTAACATTCAAGCAATTCAAATCTCATCATAGCATAATCACTTTCATAACTTAACTTAATAATTAAGCAATAACATAACAACTTAACTTCATAACTTTTCTCATCTTAGCAATCAACAACAGAATACTCAACTTCATAAACTTTTCTTACTCATTCAAACAATTTGCAAAATACTTAACTTAACTTATAACTCTTGACAAGCAACTTACTTCTTTCATACTTAGCTTATATTCATAAAATCATTATTCTTCAAGCTCTAGCTTCATATTGACAGCTATCCTTCAACTTACTTGATGCTTATCAAAGCATAATAACTTCTTATCTTTCTTATGCATATAACATCAGGAACTCATCAACTGAACTAAATGACCACTTTGGTCATTCTTTCATGCACTGGAAAATTTTCCTCTTTGAGATCTTTTCTCTCAACAGAAAAGTTATCCTTATCTCAACTGTGACGTTCTAACATCACACAAACATAATAGCGACGACACATACTGCTAATCTGCTACTGAAAAATCTAGGATCAAATTATGCATCATATATATATGTATATATATTTATATATATTTACCATCTACTTTTCTGCATTTACGACTTCTTCCTTTCATACTCTCGAAACTAGCAATAATTAAAAAGGCCGACTCCTTACTGGTCGTCCTTGGAAAGCTTTTCTTCTTTAAATTAAACGCATTATCCGAAATTTACACTATCGATTTCTACATCATCTTCTTCTGCTACTTCTTCTTTGACGATCACATCTCAGCCTAAGGTAAGCTTGTCTGCAACTTTAGTGTCTTTAACTGGATGTCTATGAAAAATTAGCCTCGAACTTAATTTCTGGGGAGGAACACGTTGAAATTAATTAAACAATCCATCTTTTTAGTAGTTGGATTGCTGTCGAGGTCATTATATTATTATTCTCATGACACAGGGAGAATGATCCCGCTTCATGCTCCTTTGCTAGAACAGAGAAATGAAACGGAAGAAAATTTAATATTCGGAGGGTTGAGAATATTAAGGATCCTCGGAAAGAGAGAATAAATCACCTATGCGCGAAAGACTAAAATTAAATCAAATCCTTAAAATAAAAATTTCTGAGGTCAAAACTGACGCATTTAACTGAATAATAAAATGACAGGATTAATAATCCGAGAAGTAGGTTGGGTAATGAAAGAATCCCAAACCTTAATTAAATCGGATAACTGAGGCTAAATAAAATTTTAGCTCAGGTATTCTTAACAAAACAGAAAGGAATAACATTATCCTGAGATATTTACTTAATCGATTGATTCTTTTGAGATATAATTCATCTCAATCTTGTTCTAAAATATAACAAGAATGTGATTAACGAAAGAGAAGAATAACGAACGACGAACGAAACAAACAAAGAACGAAACGGACGACGAATGATGAACGAACAACGGAATTTTTTTTTTTATATATATACTTTAAGCTATGTTTTCATTCTTCATTACTTATTTTAAATCTCTTCTTCATACCCATTTTTCTTCTTTTTCTTCAGTCGATTTCATCTTCTTGTCGTTTTTCAACGGTGTCTCCCGATCACTTTATTTTCAAAAAATAAACAATCGCCTTGCTTGAAATTAATTCATTATCTCGCTTACGAAAGCTCCTCAGATAAAGGATCTCAAGCTTACATCGATGAGCAAGAATTTGATTTATAAAGTTCCAAGAAATCAAAATAAATTGATTAAACTTGAAAGAAATAACTTATAGAAAAATCTGCACAATTGCAGCAGATTAAAACTGAATTTCAGAACAGAACATTTAGAACCAGGGGGCTTGTAGGGTACCATTAGAAAGCCACGGATGTCTAGTTTCTAACCCAATTTACGGATCTAAATTCCGTTAAACAAGCAGGAAGTTATGACCTCCGGAGTAAAAGGTGGAAGAACAGCCGCTGCCCAGGTCAGCGACCGCTGGGACTCAGCCGCGGCTTACCTGCCATGGTCAGCGACCGCTCGACCTCAGCGGACGCTGAGTTCTGGGGTCCTGCTTCCTTCAGCGAGCGCTGAGTCTAGGAGATGGCTGACTTCTCGCCCTGTATTATTTTCAGCGGTCTCTGACATCAAGCGGTCTCTCACTTCATTCCCTGTAATATTTTTGAGCGACCTCTGACTTAAAAAAAAATTTCTCCTTCGATTCTTTATGCTCCCAACAAACTTTCTATCTTTCAATTCTTGTTTAACGCTTTTATTTACTAAAATAAACTTCATTTTACTTCAAAAATTCTCGTTTCATTAATTCATTTTTAAGAAATAATTTCCGACATAAGTACAAAACTCAGAAATTTTCTAAAATGACCGCTTTGGCTATACTTCTTCTCATAACGGAAATTTTACCTCTTCGAGGACTTTTACAAAAACGAGGGATTCCTATCAACAATAAAAACTCCCTACGTTAACCGTGATATTAGGACATCACGCAAAATATACTTTTTCAGAGCGGAATTCTTCATCGCTACTGGATCTTTAAAAAAAAAACTTAACATATTATGCATCTTTTTTACGAAACCTACTAAACAATCATAAAACTTTAAAACGACAAAGCGTAAAATTTGTTCGATTAATAATCTATTAAATTAACGTCACTCTCGAACTCTCTCTCTGCTCATCCTCTAATGGATATTCTTCTTCTTTTTCTTCCTCACTTTCAGACTCGGTACTCTCCTCGGCTTTCTCCACTTCATCTAACGTCAAACGGACAACACTCACGTCTACCACACCCGCAAAAGATCTAAAACTAGGCTAAAACCCTAGATAGCTAAACGACATACGACGAAGATGAGAATATTCTTCGGTTGCTCCGACCTTGGGGTCAATGGTATCCTCGTCATTGTTATGGCGACGTGGTCCGGACGTACTCCTCTCGTGAAAATGAAATAAACAAGCTGAGTTCCAAAGAAATAATCAAGCTCTGAAGAATTCAAACCTTGAAGAGTATCCAAAGAAGGATCTAATGGAACTATATCAATAGAGGGAGCTGAATCAAATTGTTCACCGAAGCAGAAGGCTTGGGAACAGAAGCAAAATATTTGTTAGAGGTGGAGATGAAACATAGCCATTCAACAACGGCTAAGAAATAATTTTGTTTTTATCAAAACTATAATCATTAGGATGAGGAGAAACAACGGTTTCAGGGTTCTCTTGAGGAACGAGAAAAGAAATTGGATCGTCTTGAATATCGAATCCTGCAATCCTGCTCCATCCACTCGTCGGAAAGAAGAGGAACCAACTTTACTATTCTGAGAACTCCTGAAATATTACTCTCCTAATATCCATCTAAACACAATGGAAACGGCTCAAACTCTGCTAATATCTCTGCATAGCTAATACGCATTTACTGAAACTCTTTAATGGCCTCGTCATTCAAGAAGCAAATTTTGCTTCCAAGCTCACTATACTTTCCAAAAACAAACAACCAACTTCTTACACAACTGATTCATCGTCTAGCTTACGATCAATCAGCACAAAAACAATCTCATTAAAAAACTCAAAACCTCAACACAATTTCATATATCTCAAACTTTATAACTTCATCACTTTAATTAACTTCATTATGAAAGCGGAAGATCCATATTACTGAGTTTCTAGTTATGTGGGTTGATCAGGTCTACATAACGATCCGTCGGTTACATGGAACTTCAAATTTTTAAACTTTTAAACATAGGAAACTTTCAAATACGTACCTGGTTTGCCGGATGAGATGAGGTGCTGGACTTTAGTTGTTGGTACTTAACTAGTCTAGAAATTCAAATCTAGACTACTCATAGAAAGTTTAAACATAGAGCGGACGAGCCGCTACGATACCACTGTCATGCCTCGAATCAGAATAAAGATGACCAAGCCGGTGGGTCCCACGACGTACACAATTTATGATTAACCAATGAATAGATAACGACCCAGTTATCCAACAAAACCAAACATTCGATAAACCGTTCTTAACAAACAACACCGGAAGTTGAACTTATTTTTGAACAACATTTCAATGAACATGCTTAACAAGAAATCAATAACATGCTCGACAATTCCATCCAACAATTAGTATCGTACGACCAACGATGCCAAGAGATCAATATCGACAAGAAGTCCATTAGATCAAGAAAGCACGATAAAAGAGGGTCGTATGATTTAAAAGATCTCAACAAAAGATTGATAACTTATTTTCAGGATAAAAACAAGTTTATAGCTGAAACCTTAACAAATGAAATGAACGACTTCAAAGTCAAGAACATGCTTCATACTTCAACATATATTTCAAAGTATTGCAGCGGAAAAACATAGAGAATCATATGTATGAAGACATATGACTCAACTCTAGTTTAAACAACTTTCAAAAGACTCAACCAACAAAAGTCCGTCCAAGCACACTCCCATCTTCATCCGAGCTAACCTGCACATTTTAGAAATAACATGCAGGGCCGAGTACGAAGTACTCAGTGGACACATGCCAAAAACATTTGAAAACTTGCTTCTTAGAGCTATAGATTAAACTTGCCATAAAGCATTGCACAAATAACTTTTTTGAAAACAAACTTGTTCTTGCTCAAGCATCTTCTTTTGATATAAGTGACTGCAGTCAAAATACTCATTAAGTATGAACCATATCTTCTATAAATAGTAGTGATGAGAAAGAGGTCTCTTTCTCAATCACTTGTAATCGGTCTATCAGAGAAAGGCTCACGATTACCAATGTAACCGGCCCATCAAAAAAAGACTCTCGATTACTAATGTGTACACAAATCCCACCTTGCGCGGGACCGAATTCGTCCTTCTTTAGTAGATGGTATCATACAAAAACTTAAAACATTTGGCAAGTTAATCAATTTAAACCATCACATATATATAATCATATATATATAGCATTCATCATTTCTTTGTTTAGAAAGCCCACCTGATAACTGAAGCTTTGGACTTAACCTTTATCGATTCTGAATTTTCGGATTCACACTTCCACTCGATCCTTCATTCGAACTAGAATTCACGAATTCAGAACGAGAATTAACTACTATCGAATAAACGAATTCGATATTCTTAACTTCTAATTTACTTCGAAATTCTACGTCGAAACTCGACGAAACTTGAGAATTTCTAACTTAACTTCTTAAACGCTCTTACTCTATCTTAACTCATCATTAACCAAAATCACACTTAACATAATCATACATTAATTACTATTCATATCTTCAAATACGAAACGAATTTGACTCGACAAACGAGCTCTGAAAATTCTCAATTTAAATCTACTTATATCTTTTAACATAATAAACATAATTACTCAATCATATTATCAATCCAGATCACGTACACATATAAACCTTCAACTTGGAAAAATAGCCGAAAAATAGAAAATTCTTAATACTTCATATTTAATTTCTGAAAAATTCCACAATACTTAATTTTTATTGTAGAATTCAAATATGTGATTATTTTCTTGATAAAAATCAAATAATCATTTAATTTCCTTTAATTATTTTCGGCCCTTTTATAAAATTAGGATAAAATATCCAATTTCATTCTAATCAATTCCCAACATCTTATTTTAATTTATAAGCTATATTTATAGCTTAATTACTTAATTTAATTGGATAAAAATCAAAACTATAATATATATATATTTCGATTTTTTTTAAATGAATAGGGTACATTTGCTTATTTCTATCCATTTCAAATTACAACATGCTTAATTAATATTCTAGAGATTAATTGTAAACTCAATTAATCCATTTAAGCTCTAGAATAATTATTTTTAATTTATTTTAAAAGCTGAAAATTTCGAAATTAATGAAATTGAGCTCCAAAAATTCTAACAAAATTCCCACATGCTTAAATAAATATCATAAGCTCAATTCTATCATCAATTTCATCATTCAACATGAAAATCAAAAAGCCTTAATCTCAAGAACCCTAACTTTCGAAAATTCCAATAATTGGAATAATTATGATTTAATCAATTAACTCAATGCATAAACATACTTAATAACATCATATAAGCTTAATTTAAACATCAATTTAATCAAAGAACATCAAGATCAAAAACCCCTAATTTTAATCATAATTTTCGGCTATAATTAAAAGTCATAGAAGGGTTTTGATTCTTTGATTACTTCCAACATCAAACATGCTTAGAATAATTATCTAAGCTCAATTAATCAATCAATTTGATCATCTAACATCACAATTGAAAAAGCCCTTATTTCCTTAATTTTCGAAAATAATAAGAAATAGGGTTAGGGTTTGATTTGATCATGATTTAATGATCTATCATGCATCCTAAGCATGAATTAAACATCATAATTTAAAATCAAAATCATCCAACATGTTTTGGCAAAAATTTTGAAAATTCTAAAAGAATTTAAAAGAATGATTTTAGCTTGAATTTTAGCTAAATACTTGAACTAAACACCTCTCTTACCTTGATTAATGATTTTGGATGGATTAACACTTGAATTTGAACTCAAAAATGGAAGATCAATGGATGAAGATGTGCGTGTGTGTGCTGCTGTTTTTGGGCGTGAAATGGAGAAGAAAAATGGTGAAGAAATGGTCTAAATTAATACACATAATCATCCAATTAGTCAAACATTATGATGTCATGTCTAGGTCATCTCTTACATCATAAATAGGTATTAAATAATTAATTAAATGCTTAATTTAATCAATTAATTACTAAACTTGCTCATCATAACTTAAATCTCTAATTTCTCAATCTAGAAAAATCAATTAGGGCATCTCAAACCCTAATATAAATTTTCGGAAGAAAATACCGAAAAACGAATCATTTATGAAATAAATAAGATTATTATTTTTAATAATAAATTACTAATAAATTAAATTAAGAATCTAAATTCATAATTTTCTCAATTAAAAATCATGCATAAATGCACAATCTAATAAACATAAATTCTAATTCATTTCGGTTAACCCGATACGAAACAAACATAATTAAATTCCACTTTTTCGGCACAAATTTGGATTGCCGAATAAAATTATTTAAAAAAGGGAATTTTTCTTCATCTTCATTCTCTTAATTTAATTAAAGAAATACTAGATTTAATTATTCAAGAAAACGGGGTATTACAGGATCTTATCATTAGATTTTATTAGATTTTATTATTTAATTTAATTAATACTTAGCATCTAACATGGGATTCGTTTGTACCATCAAATATTCCATGTAGATATTATTAGATTTAATTAAACAAAAATTAAATCAAAGCTTATTAGATAAGCTTAATTTAAAAATATCTAGCAATAGTATCTTATTTAAGTAATTAATTAATAAATTCTCTAATTAATCACTTAAATATCATTAAATCGTTAATCAAAATCATCCCGGCTTTAAATAATAAATTCTCGAGCTCTATAAATTTTATTAGGGTTTCTTTAACCCTAATTTAAGCTTTCTCGAGAAAAATTCCGGAAATAAAAATCCGGACTAAAAATATCATTGCCGGAGAAATTCTACGATCTCCGGGGAAATCAAATCTTCAAATTAAACACACACTTTTCAAGTAAAATCCAAACATATAAGCACATAATCCTAAACACATTCGTAATCTTTCTCGGATCATCCGAAACGAGATTAACATCTTAAATTACTTAATTTACTTAATTTCTTTACTTTCGGCAAATTAGGGCTGCCGAAATATTTTTTTTTTTAATTGCCGGAACTTATTTTCTTTCTAAGTTCTCACAACTTAATTCTTTTAGACTAGCTCTGTCACAGCCCCAAATCCCGAGGGACGGCTAAGCCGGGGTGTGACTAGGGGTTGGAATTAAGAAGCGGGAAAGAAGGGGGAATCAACGAATAAAAGGCGATGATATCATTATTGAACAATGATACAATATTAAAGTGTATGGAGTTATCCAAAGTGAGACAATCTTGAAGGATTTCTCGATATAAAAGTTCAGTAATTCTAGGGTTTTTAGTACACAGTACTAAACCGAATATCACATGATATGAAACATCATAGTGTCTTGCAGCGGAAAAAGACGTAGATTGACTTCACGTATGAAGACATGAAGTCAGGGCTTTACTAGCTTCACTGATGTAACCAATAACTCAAAACATCCGCCGTCACTCGTCGCTCAAGCTGCACATTTAGAAAACATATGCAGGGCTGAGTACAACTTACTCAGTGAACACTTGCCAAAACATATAATAGATTTTATAGATTAATCATGCATCTCCACAGTAACACACAGGGGTTTTTTTAATAAATGCATGTGTTTACTAAATCATTTTCGTACTTGCGTATCCACTTTATTTATTCAATTAAAACCATATCTGAAACAACGCCGGGGAAGAAGGCCTTCTTCCACGAACGCAACTCACCATGGCTGGTCGCCCCTCAACAGGGTCCATACTCATGGCTACCGTGTACACTAATTCTGGAAAGCACCCTTTTGGCTAACTCAGAATCCGATCGATTATAACAGTTGGCGAACCAACACAGATAGGCATAAGAGAATCCATAAAACAATTCTTTTATGCATGATAATCACTTTAAAACATACTTTTAAAGCATTTCGAAAACAGAGCAAAGCTCGAGTTATTTGATATATAGAAAAGCCCACCTCAACAGTTTACAGAACGAATTACCAAGCTTCCGTCTTCCGTCCTTTCTTCTATGCACGTTCCTTTTATCGTAAATAAACAAATCTTAGTAAATTGATCTAGACGGAATTTGAAACTATAACGGACTCAATAACTTGATTAATCTTTTAAGGCTTTGGCATTTTATTAATATATTATTAATAAAATGGAATTTTAATAGTTTTCAAGTTGGTTTCCAACTTGACTTTTACTCTAAGCTTAGAACGTCCATTACAAAAGTCAATGATCAATATTGACTTAGAAGTTTTCAAGAAATCAAATAAATTGATTAAACTTGAACGAAATTAGAAATTGGGAATTTTTGCACAACTGCAATAAATTAAAACTTAAATATAGAACAGTGTATTTCGAATCTGAGAATGGGCAATGCATCATTAGAAAGCCTTGAATGTATATTTTAACGCCCAATTTACAGATCTTAAAAATATTAAACGAGTCAAAAATTATACACGATTTAATAGAGGGTGGTAGATAAATCAGTATTTTAATTAATTAATTCAAGCCCGGCCCAACTCTCGGCCCGCTTAATTAATTATTCCGGCCCAGCTTCCGGCCCATATTTAAAAACCAACCCAAGCCCACTTATTATAAAATTAAAATCAGATTTATTATTATTATTAAAACATATATATATCTCTATATATATATATATATTATATATATATACACACATAACCCTCACTCTCTCTCTCTTAACTCTCGCATCTCTCTCTGCTCTCTTCTCTTCTCATTTTTTTTTTTTTCTTCTTCCCACAGCAGCCTCCGCCCCTCTTCTTCTCCGGCGCGCTTTGCCGCCGCCGCCGCCGCCGCCTGCACTCCCGACGTTGCCACGTCGTCCTTTCCTTTCCTCTCTCTCTACATCTGTCTCTCTCTGGGCTCGACGGCAGCAGCACCGCTGCCGTCTCCCTACGGTTCCGGCGAGCTCCGCCGCCATCTCCATCCCTCTCCCACCTTCCTCTTTATTTTTAACCACAAACCCTCAAATCGAAAATCCTAGATCCCTAAATTGAAAACCCCCAAATTTCCGAATTCACCCCTCTTTTGCTCTCGACTCCGGCGAATGAATCACCGCCTCCGTGAGCCCGTAGCCGGAGCGTGGATGACAGCAGCAGCCGTAGCCACCTCCGCCGCCGCCGCGGACCTCCAGCAGCCCCCTGCCGCCGTGCCGCGCCGCCAGCAGCTCCACCGCCGCCGCGCCGTGGCTCGTCGCCACCACCTTCACCATGGTAAGATCTCTGCCACCCTTCTTCTATTTTCCTTAATTTTATTTTATTTTTAGTTTAAATTAATTAATCTCTTTTTTTTTTTATAAAAATCCGGTGAGATGCCGGATTCCGGCAACCCCACCGGGTTCTGCCTCCGGTGGACAGCAGCCACCTCCGGCCACCTCCAGTCCGGCTGTCTCCCTTTCGGTCAAGCAGGCAGCAGCCCGGAGACCCCACCTCCGCTGCCGCCGTCCTCCTCCTTCACGCGCCGCTGTGGTGCCGTTGCTCACTTCAGTCCGATGACTCGATTATTCGAGATAAATAAGAACAGGCGGAGTTCTTATTTTTTCTAAGTTATCGAATTAAAGCATGTCAGTGATTGCTTTCTAAATTTAAATTTGGTGTAAAGCTGAATTTGTGGTTGCTTTACTTAGGTTGATGATCATGCTTGTGCTTATTGAAAGATAGAATAGGTTATTCTTTTATTTGATATGATTTCAGTTTGAAGTTTTCTTTTAAGAAAAGAAAACAGAGTTTTCATTGCATAGAAATTGGATTTTGAGCTGTATAAACTTACTAGCTGGGTTGATGAGTGGATGGATGGTTTGCGAATGAATTGAAATGTTGAATCTTGTATTTGCAAAATCCCGAGTACTGCTTCTTCTTCCTTTCTTTTTCTTGGTTGTATTTTGTGTTTGCGGTTGTGAGAAGGATTTATGGGTGATGTATTTAAGCTTCAATTGTTACTTGTGATTACTTCCTTAATGATGAGCTCTGACAAGGTTGGAAAAATAGCAGATTCACTTAAAGATTTACTCTTATCGGTTTTGTTGAAGACTTGAAGTAATGTTCTGATGAATGAATAACTTAATGGATTTAACAGGTTGGCTTTAATTATTTTTTTAATAAAATGGGCTTAAATTTAATTAAGCTTGTGGGTTACAAATAAAAGAAAAGGGTTTTGGGCCTAATTCACAAAATTTATTACTTGGCCCATTGAAATTATATACACACTATTTACTTTTATCGAATTATGAATTAAAAAATTATAATTCGATCTGATACTCGCCTCCGGAGTTTGAAAATATTTGGTTGTAACAACTTAAGAATGTAAAAGTCTTAATTAATTAAATAAATTAATTAAGCGAGATATTAGAAAAATCGGGGTATTACATTCTACCCCTCTAACAAGAAATTTCGTCCCGAAATTTGCACGCCTTCTGCACATTGCTATTGACACTGAACTTTTTCATTGTCACATTTTTTTTTCTATAATTCTTTTTCTCATTTGTGATAATCTCATCGGACTTAAACTAGAGAAATTATCCGTTCCTTGAAACTTGAAATTTATTATTAAACCGTCATAAATCGAGAAGGCTTGGTACGAGATTTAACATGAGATAAGGATTCAAAATCCTAGCATGATAAAACGACAAACATGTTAAGACTCAACTTGTCGTTATGGAGGCGGGAGACCCATATTACTGAGTTTCTAGCTATGTGGGTTGATCAGGTCCACATAACAGTCTTTCAGTCACATGGAACTTCTGTCTCGCTCAACGATCTTGTCATATGGGATTACAATCTCTTCATGAAAATTTCAAGGTTCTTTTAGAGGTTTGCGTGAAATTGCTACTCCCGTATTACTTCCTGATTCCAAAGACTTCAATGAATCGAGTCTTAACTTAAAATAACGTCTTTCTCATTAAAAAAAATTAAGGTAAATGGACTGTCTAGATCCAATTGGTCTTATAAACCTTGGTCTAATCTTACCCTTGACTCCAAATCTAATAATTCCCTAAGACGGGGAAAACTTTGAGAAAACTTTATATCCAAAATCAAAGTACAACTCCGAATGACATACATCATCATAAGATTTTTATTGGCTTTCGGCTTTTTTTTTTTTTTATTCTCAGATGATTTATCGAATAGTCTTAATCATCTCATTTACTGAATATGGTTTAAGAATTCTTTCTCTTACCCACTTTATCCTATAATAAAGCGGTGATCTACACTTCTTACCTTATAAGGCCTCGTAAGGCATCATGCCTATTCTTGCTTGATAACTGTTGTTATAAGCAAACTCGATTATGGGCAAAATATATTCCCAACTTCCACCTTCATCCAACACTACTGTTCTCAGCATGCCCTCTAGTATTTGGATTGTCTTTTCGGACTGTCTGATTGTCTGATGATGGAAAGCGGTACTGAAATTGAGCTTAGTACCCAATTCTTTTTATATAGATCCAAAATCTCGAGATAAATTTTAACGTTATCTCAATCTGACAATATTAACACTGGTACTCCGAGTAAATGTACAATCTCATAGACGTACAGTTGAGCTAAATTCTCTTATCCATAAATAATAAGAATTGGTAGAAAATGAGCCGATTTTGTGAGTCTGTAACAACAATCCATATTGTAGTGTTTCCTCTCTTAGTCTTAGGCAAACCTGTCACAAAATTCATGGCCATGTCCTCCCCTTTGCATTTTGGAATTTCTAACGGTAGTAGCTTTTCATACGACCGCTAATGTAAAGCATTTACTTGTTGATATGCTATTTAGAGCTCATAGATTTTCTAAGGCTACAGGTACACAACTGGAGTGAAGAACAAAACACACCAGATGACACAACAGAGTCCAAAAGATAGTAAAATCCAAAGGACACAGTATAGTCCAAAAACAGCTTAGTCCAAATAGCACAACAAGGTAGAATACAACTTGAGTATCGTCTACAACAAAGATCCAAGTGTCAGAATGCAAAATTGACCTGGACAAATGGAACCTCGACATCTGGCATCTTGGAGTTAAAGCCAAGAACGACCGTATGAGGGAAACAAGGAGAAAAGCAAACACACTATCATAAAGGTATGGTAAAGATTTTGAGCAGCTCTTCCCAACGGCTCGATCGAATCCTTCCATATAAATACATATCTCCGTTTTCAACATCAGAAGTGAATCCAAGCATCATAGAAAGGGATTCCAGCGATTCAAAGGAATCGGTGAATGAATCAGGAGTGATTCAGAGAGAAGACTGAACAAAAGAAAAAAATGAACCATTCACTAGAAAAGCCAAAACATAAAAGAACTATCAGACAGCTGAAGTTCTTGGGTTGTTCTTACATATTCAGTCTTAGGCAGTTTATACTAGAAATATCTTTAGCCTAGTTTGAACGAATGCATCCTACTCATTGTTCTTCATTGCAAGAACTCGTTCATAGTTGGAAAACCCAAATCCAAACCCCTTCAACTCAGAATAGGTTAGGTAAAGGTTCGTCCACTCGAAGCGAGTAATTTGAGTGTCAGGTTCTCCAGTACTAGTAAACTGAAGATAGGCTTAATTAAGCAGTGCCTGTAAACTGTTGATCACATCTTGATATAGTGCGATGTAAAACTGTATCCAGCTCGAGGTTTAGAGCTGCAACGCTTGCTAAATGCGGATAAATTCAGTGGTATCCTTTAATGGATTACCAGAGGTTCTCTGGTCGTGAACGTAGGAGTTATTCTCTGAACCATGTTAAATTTCTTTGTTTGGTCCCTACAGAGCTAAAACTGGTGTTGTCGTCAATTTCTTCTTGAGTTCTTAAAAACTCGTCTCGCACTTATCCGTCCATGCGTATTTTATCTCATTCCTAAGTAATTGCACCATAGGCCTCGCAATATTAGAAAATTCTTCGACGAATCTTCTGTAGTATCCGGCTAAACCCAAAAAGTTCCTAATCTCATTAGGGTTTATTGGTGATTTCCAATCACGTACTGTCTCCACTTTAGCTAGGCCTACCTTGATACCACTTACTGACACAATCTGCCAGAGGAACAATACTTCTTCTAGCCAGAATTCACAGTTGCTGAATTTGGCGTATAGTTTTCTCAGTTTTTAGTGTATTCAACACTATTCTCAAATGCTCTTTGTGCTCTTTCTCATTCTAGGAATAGATAAGAATATCATCAATGAATACTATGACAAACTTGTCTAAGTATGGATGAAAAACTCTATTCATGAGATCCATGAATACTGCGGGAATGTTAGTCAATCCAAATGGCATGACTAAAAATTCGTAAAAGCCATATCTGGTTCGGAAAGTTGTCTTAGGTACATCTTCGAGTTTCACCTTCAATTGATGATACCCAGACCTAAAGTCAATCTTGGAAAATACGTCTGTTCCCTTGAGTTGATCAAACATGTCATCTATCTATGGCAAATGACACTTGTTCTTGTGGGTTATTTTGTTCAGCTCTCGATAATCGATGCACATTCACATCTTACCATCGTTCTTCTGCACAAATAGAACATGTGTTCCCTACAGAGATACACTTGGTCTAATGAAACCAAGATCTAATAACTTTTGCAGTTGAATCTTAAGTTCTTGTAGCTCATTCGGTGTCATTCAGTACGATGCCTTCGTCACGGTGCTAACCCTGGCTCCAGGTCGATGTTGATATCCACTTATCGATCTAGTGGCAATTCTGGTAGTATTTCTGGGAATACATCTTCAAATTCTTGAACGATCTTTACATCTCTTTTGCTCTTCCTAGCTTGTATGGCAGAGATAATTGACACTTTCTTAACCAATTGTAATTCTTTCTGCTTATTTGGCTGCTTTTGATCGAAGGCAAAAGCCCTAGCATTTCGTTGTTGTGGTTTCTGCTACGGTTGACTAGCTTTCAAGGCTAAGGTTGATCATATTGCTTTGGCCTAGTTATTCTACAATGGTTTTGTGCATTCTCTCTTTCTGTAGCTCTTCTGGCCGCAGTTAAAGCAATTTTTGAAATCCACCTAATAGACCTCGACATGCACTTTCTTTTATTTAGGGCAGCTAGATTTGCAGTCTGTCACTGGCTATAACCTCTTTGATTCAGAGCATTCTGTCGCCCATGTCCCTATCATTGACTTGGCCGATTAGCTATTTTCCATGACCTCTTGTCGTTGTTGTTCTTGTTGTCCTTATTACTATACTGATTGGGTTACGGAAATCCACTCTGATTACCCTAATGGCTATTATGCTAATAATAGCTATTGTTATTTTCACCTCCTCACTTTCACTTTTCTTTAAAAGTTGTTGTTGGAGTGATTTTGAGTCGGGGCTTGTGCTTGTACCGGTACGGGTACTGGAACCCATCTCTCTTCCGATATCACAGTCTTCATCTCTAGAGCTCACTCTAGTGACTCAATGTAGCTCAGTGCTTCATGACTGATTAGTAACACTCCAATTTCATATCTTAGTACGGAGTGAAACTTCTTTGCCATCTTCTCATCCGTATCAACTTGATCTGGCGCATATCTTGTTAAGTCACAGAATACTCCATTGTATTCTGTCATTGACATCTTCCCTTGCTTCAGATTATAGAACTTAGTCTCTTTCTTAGTTCTATAGATTTTTGGCACATATTTATAAAATAGTACCACCTTGAATTCATTCCAGGTATATTGAGCCAGATGCTCTTCTGGAATAATTTTCTTACGAGCCTCCCACTAGAAATCAGTAGGTCTGGTGATTTGAAAGGCTTTGCAGGATAAACGCTCCTTATCAATACATCTTATAAGTTAGAAAATTCTCTTAATGGCTAGCTAAGCATCACTATGATGATCTCGCCGAAAAGAAAATCCCGATATAAACATTGGAAATAGTATCCACCTTCAATGAGGTTTTACATCCAAAGATCCAAAAATTTAACATGACGCATTTCCGTATACTTCAAGGAAAACTGCTAAACCCAGAATGACAATACACTATCACTCATTCTACTAATATCGAAAGAAGTCTAGCACTATTCTGATCTATACAAAAGCAATAATTACGAACTCTCAACCAACCATTAGCCTCTATACGAAGCTAGCTCCTGAGAACGCTTTTGTGAAGCTCATTACCCTCTACTAGTTACTAAAGATATTTTCCATATCCTCTTCCTCCTCTGGCTCTATGCTGAAAACTATTGCGATTGCACCTCTGACCTCACTCTATTGCATGAGTTGCTCGGCTCTATCGGCTGCTCAGGCTCAAAGCGCTGTAGTAATGAAGTAAAATCTGCCCAGTCAGTGGCAGTCATCCGCTTCCTCAAATGAAGTGGGAAAATTGGTCAATCATCTCTAGCGGTCCCATCTCTGGCTGGACCACAGAAGGCCTGACATCGAACTCATTCTTTGGGTTATCCCAAGGTAACGACAATGCAGTGAGACCTAATCTCTCCCGATTGTGCATCCTCCGGGTCTAGTGTAGCCACTCAAGCGTACTGGAAATCACACCTAGGAAACTGGGTGGTGTTGAATGTACTGCTCAAGTACACAAAGCACAAGCGAGTGAAAAAAAAAAAAAATAGCGCGTCAGTAGTACGTCGTTTTTCTACCATAGTGAGGTATTCTCAAGACTTCTTCTCAGCCTATCCACGCCATTTTGATGGAAATTTTGTTGATGATATTATATGTGACCTGATTGCTGCTCACACGTACTTCTCGAATCGGTTTCAGATGTATGCAAACTCAGACGTGTGCCATCTCACGTTGTGGACTAGGTGCGTGTAGTAGTCAAAGTACTCATGCAAGTATCTCTTGAGTGCAAACGTGGACTGGGGCATCTTCTCATATCCCTTATATGCTGAACTTTTACAACATAACTCTTGATACTTAAAATAAAAACTTAACTTAAGTACTTACACCTAATAAGCAAAACTCAACTTAATCTCTTAACAAGATAATCTCAAATTTTAACTTGAATCTCTTAAGCAATAATATATATATATATATATATATATATATATAATATATATATTCTATAGACTTCTTGATTCTCAAACCAAGAGACACTAGCTATAACTTACTAGCGATGCTTAAGCAAGTTTAAAGCGGTTCTCTATAAGGAAAAATAATGTCATTTTGGAGTTCCGACGAAAATCAAACTCCAAATAGAGATGACTATGCTCATGTCACTTACACTCAGGTGACATCCGTCTCCACTTCTTGTTTTGCTTCTTCTGACCTTATCACTTCTCTTTCATCTCATGATGATTAATCACTGTCTTTACTTCTTTAAACAGCGTATCCTAAATAGTCTAGGTTCTTAGTGAATCGGAAAAAATCCTAGAAAACTTCTAAGTTCTTAATCCACCATGTTTTTTGAGAAAAAGAAATTAATAAACAATTAATTCCACGAATATAAATTCAACCATCTCATGCTTAAAACAACAATAAGATATTTCAAAACTTTTAGAAATATCGAGAACCTTAAAAACTTTTCACTTTCTTCTTTGGTTGAGCTGACGTGACGGGATGTTTGAGTTGTAACTGGTTTCTTAAGTTTAGTGACTCAAACTAAACTTTTCTTAAAAGGAATTTCAGGTGCAGAGCGAAGAACTGCTCTGATACCACTCTGTCACAGCCCCAAATCCCGAGGGACGGCTAAGCCGGGGTGTGACTAGGGGTTGGAATTAAGAAGCGGGAAAGAAGGGGGAATCAACGAATAAAAGGCGATGATATCATTATTGAACAATGATACAATATTAAAGTGTATGGAGTTATCCAAAGTGAGACAATCTTGAAGGATTTCTCGATATAAAAGTTCAGTAATTCTAGGGTTTTTAGTACACAGTACTAAACCGAATATCACATGATATGAAACATCATAGTGTCTTGCAGCGGAAAAAGACGTAGATTGACTTCACGTATGAAGACATGAAGTCAGGGCTTTACTAGCTTCACTGATGTAACCAATAACTCAAAACATCCGCCGTCACTCGTCGCTCAAGCTGCACATTTAGAAAACATATGCGAGTGAGTACAACTTACTCAGTGAACACTTGCCAAAACATATAATAGATTTTATAGATTAATCATGCATCTCCACAGTAACACACAGGGGTTTTTTAATAAATGCCTGTGTTTACTAAATCATTTTCGTACTTGCGTATCCACTTTATTTATTCAATTAAAACCATATCTGAAACAACGCCGGGGAAGAAGGCCTTCTTCCACGAACGCAACTCACCATGGCTGGTCGCCCCTCAACAGGGTCCATACTCATGGCTACCGTGTACACTAATTCTGGAAAGCACCCTTTTGGCTAACTCAGAATCCGATCGATTATAACAGTTGGCGAACCAACACAGATAGGCATAAGAGAATCCATAAAACAATTCTTTTATGCATGATAATCACTTTAAAACATACTTTTAAAGCATTTCGAAAACAGAGCAAAGCTCGAGTTATTTGATATATAGAAAAGCCCACCTCAACAGTTTACAGAACGAATTACCAAGCTTCCGTCTTCCGTCCTTTCTTCTATGCACGTTCCTTTTATCGTAAATAAACAAATCTTAGTAAATTGATCTAGACGGAATTTGAAACTATAACGGACTCAATAACTTGATTAATCTTTTAAGGCTTTGGCATTTTATTAATATATTATTAATAAAATGGAATTTTAATAGTTTTCAAGTTGGTTTCCAACTTGACTTTTACTCTAAGCTTAGAACGTCCATTACAAAAGTCAATGATCAATATTGACTTAGAAGTTTTCAAGAAATCAAATAAATTGATTAAACTTGAACGAAATTAGAAATTGGGAATTTTTGCACAACTGCAATAAATTAAAACTTAAATATAGAACAGTGTATTTCGAATCTGAGAATGGGCAATGCATCATTAGAAAGCCTTGAATGTATATTTTAACGCCCAATTTACAGATCTTAAAAATATTAAACGAGTCAAAAATTATACACGATTTAATAGAGGGTGGTAGATAAATCAGTATTTTAATTAATTAATTCAAGCCCGGCCCAACTCTCGGCCCGCTTAATTAATTATTCCGGCCCAGCTTCCGGCCCATATTTAAAAACCAACCCAAGCCCACTTATTATAAAATTAAAATCAGATTTATTATTATTATTAAAACATATATATATCTATATATCTATATCTATATATTATATATATATACACACATAACCCTCACTCTCTCTCTCTTAACTCTCGCATCTCTCTCTGCTCTCTTCTCTTCTCATTTTTTTTTTTTTCTTCTTCCCACAGCAGCCTCCGCCCCTCTTCTTCTCCGGCGCGCTTTGCCGCCGCCGCCGCCGCCGCCTGCACTCCCGACGTTGCCACGTCGTCCTTTCCTTTCCTCTCTCTCTACATCTGTCTCTCTCTGGGCTCGACGGCAGCAGCACCGCTGCCGTCTCCCTACGGTTCCGGCGAGCTCCGCCGCCATCTCCATCCCTCTCCCACCTTCCTCTTTATTTTTAACCACAAACCCTCAAATCGAAAATCCTAGATCCCTAAATTGAAAACCCCCAAATTTCCGAATTCACCCCTCTTTTGCTCTCGACTCCGGCGAATGAATCACCGCCTCCGTGAGCCCGTAGCCGGAGCGTGGATGACAGCAGCAGCCGTAGCCACCTCCGCCGCCGCCGCGGACCTCCAGCAGCCCCCTGCCGCCGTGCCGCGCCGCCAGCAGCTCCACCGCCGCCGCGCCGTGGCTCGTCGCCACCACCTTCACCATGGTAAGATCTCTGCCACCCTTCTTCTATTTTCCTTAATTTTATTTTATTTTTAGTTTAAATTAATTAATCTCTTTTTTTTTTTATAAAAATCCGGTGAGATGCCGGATTCCGGCAACCCCACCGGGTTCTGCCTCCGGTGGACAGCAGCCACCTCCGGCCACCTCCGGTCCGGTGTCTCCCTTTCGGTCAAGCGGGCGGCGGCCGGAGACCCCACCTCCATTGCCGCCGTCCTCCTCCTTCACGCGCCGTGGTGCCGTTGCTCACTTCGGTCCGATGACTCGATTATTCGAGATAAATAAGAACGAGGGCGAGTTCTTATTTTTTTCTAAGTTATCGAATTAAAGCATGTAATCAGTGATTGCTTTCTAAATTTAAATTTGGTGTAAGCTGGTGTGGTTGCTTTACTTAGGTTGATGATCATGCTTGTGCTTATTGAAAGATAGAATAGGTTATTCTTTTATTTGATATGATTTCGGTTTGAAGTTTTCTTTTAAGAAAAGAAAACGAGTTTTCATTGCATAGAAATTGGATTTTGAGCTGTATAAACTTACTAAATTTGGGTTGATGAGTGGATGGATGGTTTGCGAATGAATTGAAATGTTGAATCTTGTGACTGCAAAATCCCGAGTACTGCTTCTTCTTCCTTTCTTTTTCTTGGTTGTATTTTGTGTTTGCGGTTGTGAGAAGGATTTATGGGTGATGTATTTAAGCTTCAATTGTTACTTGTGATTACTTCCTTAATGATGAGCTCTGACAAGGTTGGAAAAATAGCAGATTCACTTAAAGATTTACTCTTATCGGTTTTGTTGAAGACTTGAAGTAATGTTCTGATGAATGAATAACTTAATGGATTTAACAGGTTGGCTTTAATTATTTTTTTAATAAAATGGGCTTAAATTTAATTAAGCTTGTGGGTTACAAATAAAAGAAAAGGGTTTTGGGCCTAATTCACAAAATTTATTACTTGGCCCATTGAAATTATATACACACTATTTACTTTTATCGAATTATGAATTAAAAAATTATAATTCGATCTGATACTCGCCTCCGGAGTTTGAAAATATTTGGTTGTAACAACTTAAGAATGTAAAAGTCTTAATTAATTAAATAAATTAATTAAGCGAGATATTAGAAAAATCGGGGTATTACAAGCTCTTAATTAATTACTAAGATCGGTTATGAAAAAGCGGGATACTACAATTTATCATCAAGATATTTGAGATTCATTGAAAATTCATTTTCTATAATTACATTAATTTGATTTCCCATTTGGGAAATAGTTGGAGATCCCATTGAGGATCCATCATCTGTTTGATAATTAGTTGAGGGAATTGGAGTTTTGTAATTAACTCTAATATTTTGAATATTTGAAAAGTCAGATCTAGATTCTTCAGAAAAATAACTTCTAGATGAGGCTTCTTGTATTCTTATTGAATTTCTATTTGGTTGTCTAAAAGAATTAAAACGAAGTAGAATTCTACCATCGTTATCTTCTTCTATTTTAAACGAAATAGAAGAAGATAACGATGGTAGAATTCTACTTCGTTTTAATTCTTTTAGACAACCAAATAGAAATTCAATAAGAATACAAGAAGCATCATCTAGAAGTTCTTTTTCTGAAGAATCTAGATCTGACTTTTTAATATTCAAAATATTAGAGTTAATTACAAAACTCCAATTCCCTCAACTAATTATCAAACAGATGATGGATCCTCAATGGGATCTCCAACTATTTCCCAAATGGGAAATCAAATTAATGTAATTATAGAAAATGAATTTTCAATGAATCTCAAATATCTTGATGATAAATTCAATGATCCAGAATACAAAGACAAAAAAGAATGGTTTTTAAAATTAGAAAAACTAATTAGAGAACGACTTGAAGTCGAATGGATTCATGAAATGAAAAATAAATATAGATTCAATTTTCCTATTTTACATTGGTTTCAAGCTTATTGTCAACTCAATGATATTAATAATGTTTATGAATTAGATCAAATAAATGTTCAAACAAATCTTTACAAAACTTGAAGCTTGTCTTCAGGTTCCACATTAACTTCAATACATCCTCCTTTACAAAATATAAAGATTCAAGTTCCCAATTGGAAAATATCTGCAACTCCTTTTCGAACTGGAAGGGAAGGAGATGATACTCCAAAAATGAGTGATATTAAAAAGATTCATGAACAAAACAATTATTCAAATCAAATACTGCATACAATTGCAGAACAAATGGATCATATCTCAACAAAGATTGATTCTCAAAAAACTATAGTAACCAAATTTCCTAATGATATTTCAAATCCACATTTTATTCCAAGAAGTTTACCAAACAAAATAGAAAGTAATTTAAAACTTTCTACAACTCATAATCTTATAGAAAAGATATCTCAAAAAATAGCAGATAAACCATACGCACGGAACTAAAAATATTAATTGTGTAGATAATGATATTAATAATTCTGATAATGAAATCAATAGAATTAATTTCAAATCAGGAACAAAAGCTTATTATAATAATAGGCATACACCCCCTGATATTCAATTCGAAGAAAGATTTCAATTTAAGAATAATTCAAAATATGATGGCCAATCTATTCATGAATAGAATATAGATGGCAAATACGAGTATGAAATACTCAATACACTTCAAGAAATGGGTATGGCAAGAGTTGCCTACAAAATTCAAAACATGACCGAAGAGAATGTTGCTGCATTAATTGTATCAGGATTCACTGGTCAACTCAAAAATTGGTGGGATAACTCACTTGATAATATTAATAAATTACAAATTCTTCAACATACTATTACCTTCGAAGAAGAAGATGGTACATTCATTGAAAAGAATGATGCTTGTGATTTCTTAATATTCACAATAGGCATGTATTTCATAGGAAATCCAAAAGAATAATTAGATTCAACTCAAATTGTTTTATCAAATTTAAGATGTCCAACTCTATCTGATTACAGATGGTATAAAGATGTCTTTTAACTCATATACTCAAAAGAAATGATTGCAATGCTTCTTTACGGAAAGAAAGATTCATAGCGAGGATTACCAAAATTATTTGGTGAAAGAATTCATCAAAAACTCAAAGAAGCCCTTTGGCTTAAGTGAAATCAAATTTGAAACAATTACATATGGGCAATTATTTACTTTTATTAAAAAAGAGGGATTATCTCTCTGTTCTGAACTCAAAATTCAATCTAAATATGGAAATGAAAAGAATAGATTCCGAAAAGAAATCGGAACTTTCTGTGAAGCTTTTGGTCTTCAAAAGATTCAAGCCCCTTCTTCCAAATTAAAAATTAATGAAAGAAAGAATTCAAAAACCCGGGAGTATAAAGGGTATAATAGAAAAAAGTTTTACAAAAAACCTTTTGATAAATCAAAAACTTATTCAAGAAAATCTTTTAATAAAAAATTTAATGATTCAAAAATATTTTGTTAGAAATGTCATAAAGAAGGACATAAGGCAGATGTCTGTCCTCTTCAAAAGAAAATTAATGAAATATTCAATGATAATGAAGATCTTAGAAATAAGATTTCAAGTTTACTAATATCAGATAAAATACCTTCTGATAATGATTCAAATAATTCTGAAGATAATTCAGAAAATGATTTAGATAATAATTTCATAAATCAAATAGACTTTAATAGTGAAGATTCAAATGATGACGAAGATCCTTGTCAAGGATTTTGTCCTATTAATATTAATGTAGTTTCAAAAGATAAGAGTGAAAAAGAATTACTCTTTGACCTTATTGAAAAGGTCCCAGATTCAAATGATAGACAAAAATATTTAATAAGACTTAGAGATATAATTCTCAAAGAAGAAACTCCAAAGAAAGATAAGAATATCTTATCTGTTGAACCTTTTAGTTTTTCAAAACTATTTGAAAAATTACCTAATTCATCTATTTACAATAATAATATTAATACTAATGATTTACAAAGAGAAATTAATAATCTCAAAAAAGAAGTTAATTTACTTAACAAAGACATTAATATTTTACATACAAAAGATCTCGAGTTACAAGCGAGATTATCCTTATTAAAAAATATTCAAGACATTCCTGAAAGTTCAGAATGTCAAGATCAATTTCAAAATCCTATTAATAATACTTCAATATTTAATATTGAACAAATATCTTTTCAAAAATGGAATTCAATTATAACTCTTGTTGTTGATGATTTCAAAATTAATGTTACTTGTCTAATTGACAGTGGAGCAGATCAAAATTGTATTAAGGAAGGTCTTATTCCTTCTAAATACTATGAAAAGACTAATGAAAGATTGGTAGCGGCTAACGCCACTCCACTCAATATCAAATACAAATTATCCAATGCATTTATTTGCAATGATGGATATTGTTTCAAAACTCCTTTCATATTAATTAAAAATTTTAACCAAGATGTTATTCTTGGAAACCCATTTTTAACTACAATTTACCCATTCAAAGTTAATGGTAATGGAATTACTACAAATATTTTAGGAAATGATATATCATTTAATTTTTTAAAACCAATTGAAGAAAGAGAAATATCTTTACTTCAAAAATATTTTATTTTTCAAGTTAATACAATTCAAAGAAAAGAATCTCATATTAAAAGCCTTCAAGATGAATTACCTTATCTAAAAATAGAGGAAGAACTCCTTAATAAAGATATTCAATTAAAAATCATTAATCTAGAAAATTTAATAAAAAAAGAAATCTGCTCAGATCTCCCTAATGCTTTTTGGGAAAGAAAGAAACATGTTGTTTCTCTTCCTTAAATTCCTAATTTCAATGAGAAAAATATTCCTACAAAAGCTAGACCCATTCAAATGAATCACGAATTACTTAATACTTGCAAAGAAGAAATTAATTCTCTATTAAAGAAAAAATTAATTAGACCTTCAAAATCCCCTTGGTCTTGTGCTGCTTTTTATGTTAATAATCAGGCAGAAAAGGAACGTGGAGTTCCTAGATTAGTTATTAATTACAAACCTCTTAATGAAGTTCTAGAATGGATTAGATATCCAATTCCAAATAAAAGAGACCTTATTAATAGATTATATAAAGCCAGAATATTTTCAAAATTTGATCTTAAATCTGGATTTTGGCAAATTCAAATTTGTGAAAAGGACAAATACAAAACTACTTTCACAGTTCCTTTTGGACATTATGAATGGAACGTTATTCCATTTGGATTAAAAAATGCCCCTTCAAAATTTTAAAATATAATGAATGAAGTTATGAATGACTATTCTGACTTTTCAATTGTCTATATTGATGATATATTAATATTTTCTCAAGATATTGATCAACATTTCAAACACTTAAAAATATTTTTACAAGTAATTAAAAAGAATGGATTAGTCATTTCTTCTTCAAAAATAAAACTATTTCAAACTAAAATTAGATTTTTAGGTCACGATATATACAAAGGAACTATTAAACCTATTTCAAGAGCAATTGATTTTGCAAATAAATTTCCCGATGAAATTAAAGATAAGACACAATGTCGCAACCCGACTCAGAATGAAGATGACCGAGCCGGTGGGTCCCACGACGTACATAATTTATGATTAACCAAAGGACAGATAACGACCCAGTTATCAAACAAAAACGATCAAACAATAAATATCCTCAATAACCAAAATCAGGACTTTGAATTAAGCTTGGAACAACAATTTCAACGAGCATGCTTATCACAAGGAAATCAAAACCAATTATGCTCGACAATTTCAAAGGATCAATTTGGATTTCAACAACAGGTATTTTAAGCATAACGAGGATTCAGGTACAACCTGAAATCAACCAATATATTCATACGACCAACGAGATCAATAAAACAGTTTCAACAAACCGATTTTAGTATCAAGAAAGCAAGATAAAGAGATTTCATGTCTTAGAAAATTGAAGCAGAATTAATAGCCAATTTCAAAGAAAGAACAGGCTAACTTCAAAAATATTAAAGATCAACTTCAGAGGCTTCGGAAAATACATCTAGAATTCAGAATTAAGAACAACACCAAACTTCAAAAATAGACATCAAAGTGTTGCAGCGGAAAAACATAGAGAATTATATGTATGCAGACATATAATTCTAATCTGTCCTCTACATCAGAACTTAAACCAACAAAAGTCCGTCCTGCACACTCCCATCTCCATCTCAGCTAACCTGCACATTTTATAAAACAACATGCGAAATTTGAGTACTACGTACTCGGTGAACACATGCCAAAATAAATTGAAAACATGCTGATTACAGCTATAAATTGAACTTGCCTTTCGAAGAAAAACACAAGTAAACTTTTAAAACCAAACCTGTGCTTGCTCAAACGTTTTCTTTTATTTATAAAAACATTGATGTCTGCAGACATATATATATCAGTAAGTATGTACCAAATCTACAAACATAATTTAGTGTTGAGAAGTAGGCCTCCTTCTCAAACACTTGTAATCGGCCCACCTTTCGGAAGGCGCACAATTACCAACTAGTGTACACAAATCCTACCTTTGGTAGGACCGAATTCATCTTCCTTCAGTAGACGGTACCAAAAAGCTTAAAACATTTGGCAAGTCAATTAATTTAAAAACATCACACATATATATAATATAATCACATTCGTTATTCTTTTTGATTTAGAAAGCCCACCTTCCAACTTCACTTTATCTTATACTGCTGGATTCTGACTTCCCGGCTTTATGACTCCACTTGTTCCTTCATTTGAAATTACGCTTATCAAACATCGGAGCGAGAAACAAACGACTGGCGATGAGATACGACATCTCAACAACTTAATTCTAATTTACTTCGACTTTCGAGAACTAAACTCGATACTAAAACTTAATATTCTAAACTCTTCTAAAACTCTAACTTAATTTCTAATTAACTTTCTAAATTAACAACATTAACAATAAACACTTAAACAATTTAAACAAATTATCAACATTGCACTTAAATCAAAACATTCAACTTAAACAATTTCCGATCCATCAAACGGATTCCGAAAATTCTAAAATTTATTCTATATAATTATTTATATAGACGTAAATTTAAACAATTTAAACAAATTATCAACATTGCACTTAAATCAAAACATTCAACTTAAACAATTTCCGATCCATCAAACGGATTCCGTAAATTCTAAAATTTATTCTATATAATTATTTTTCGGCTATTTTTCCAAGTTGAATGTTTATATGTGAACGTGATTTGTTCTGATGATGCAATGGTGTAAGTATGCTTTATATGATTAAATAATTATATAGAATAAATTTTAGAATTTTCGGAATCCGTTTGATGGATCGGAAATTGTTTAAGTTGAATGTTTTGATTTAAGTGCAATGTTGATAATTTGTTTAAATTGTTTAAGTGTTTATTGTTAATGTTGTTAATTTAGAAAGTTAATTAGAAATTAAGTTAGAGTTTTAGAAGAGTTTAGAATATTAAGTTTTAGTATCGAGTTTAGTTCTCGAAAGTCGAAGTAAATTAGAATTAAGTTGTTGAGATGTCGTATCTCATCGCCAGTCGTTTGTTTCTCGCTCCGATGTTTGATAAGCGTAATTTCAAATGAAGGAACAAGTGGAGTCATAAAGCCGGGAAGTCAGAATCCAGCAGTATAAGATAAAGTGAAGTTGGAAGGTGGGCTTTCTAAATCAAAAAGAATAACGAATGTGATTATATTATATATATGTGTGATGTTTTTAAATTAATTGACTTGCCAAATGTTTTAAGCTTTTTGGTACCGTCTACTGAAGGAAGATGAATTCGGTCCTACCAAAGGTAGGATTTGTGTACACTAGTTGGTAATTGT
The DNA here is from genome assembly GCA_031470985.1 of Agastache rugosa. Taxonomy (NCBI): domain Eukaryota; kingdom Viridiplantae; phylum Streptophyta; class Magnoliopsida; order Lamiales; family Lamiaceae; genus Agastache; species Agastache rugosa. The sequence continues at coordinate 14,649,831 of CM062607.1, forward strand.
GCGCCTTCCGAAAGGTGGGCCGATTACAAGTGTTTGAGAAGGAGGCCTACTTCTCAACACTAAATTATGTTTGTAGATTTGGTACATACTTACTGATATATATATGTCTGCAGACATCAATGTTTTTATAAATAAAAGAAAACGTTTGAGCAAGCACAGGTTTGGTTTTAAAAGTTTACTTGTGTTTTTCTTCGAAAGGCAAGTTCAATTTATAGCTGTAATCAGCATGTTTTCAATTTATTTTGGCATGTGTTCACTGAGTACGTAGTACTCAGCCCTGCATGTTGTTTTATAAAATGTGCAGGTTAGCTGAGATGGAGATGGGAGTGTGCAGGACGGACTTTTGTTGGTTTAAGTTCTGATGTAGAGGACAGATTAGAATTATATGTCTGCATACATATAATTCTCTATGTTTTTCCGCTGCAACACTTTGATGTCTATTTTTGAAGTTTGGTGTTGTTCTTAATTCTGAATTCTAGATGTATTTTCCGAAGCCTCTGAAGTTGATCTTTAATATTTTTGAAGTTAGCCTGTTCTTTCTTTGAAATTGGCTATTAATTCTGCTTCAATTTTCTAAGACATGAAATCTCTTTATCTTGCTTTCTTGATACTAAAATCGGTTTGTTGAAACTGTTTTATTGATCTCGTTGGTCGTATGAATATATTGGTTGATTTCAGGTTGTACCTGAATCCTCGTTATGCTTAAAATACCTGTTGTTGAAATCCAAATTGATCCTTTGAAATTGTCGAGCATAATTGGTTTTGATTTCCTTGTGATAAGCATGCTCGTTGAAATTGTTGTTCCAAGCTTAATTCAAAGTCCTGATTTTGGTTATTGAGGATATTTATTGTTTGATCGTTTTTGTTTGATAACTGGGTCATTATCTGTCCTTTGGTTAATCATAAATTATGTACGTCGTGGGACCCACCGGCTCGGTCATCTTCATTCTGAGTCGGGTTGCGACATTGTGTCTTATCTTTAATTTCATCGGGAAATTTATTTGCAAAATCAATTGCTCTTGAAATAGGTTTAATAGTTCCTTTGTATATATCGTGACCTAAAAATCTAATTTTAGTTTGAAATAGTTTTATTTTTGAAGAAGAAATGACTAATCCATTCTTTTTAATTACTTGTAAAAATATTTTTAAGTGTTTGAAATGTTGATCAATATCTTGAGAAAATATTAATATATCATCAATATAGACAATTGAAAAGTCAGAATAGTCATTCATAACTTCATTCATTATATTTTAAAATTTTGAAGGGGCATTTTTTAATCCAAATGGAATAACGTTCCATTCATAATGTCCAAAAGGAACTGTGAAAGTAGTTTTGTATTTGTCCTTTTCACAAATTTGAATTTGCCAAAATCCAGATTTAAGATCAAATTTTGAAAATATTCTGGCTTTATATAATCTATTAATAAGGTCTCTTTTATTTGGAATTGGATATCTAATCCATTCTAGAACTTCATTAAGAGGTTTGTAATTAATAACTAATCTAGGAACTCCACGTTCCTTTTCTGCCTGATTATTAACATAAAAAGCAGCACAAGACCAAGGGGATTTTGAAGGTCTAATTAATTTTTTCTTTAATAGAGAATTAATTTCTTCTTTGCAAGTATTAAGTAATTCGTGATTCATTTGAATGGGTCTAGCTTTTGTAGGAATATTTTTCTCATTGAAATTAGGAATTTAAGGAAGAGAAACAACATGTTTATTTCTTTCCCAAAAAGCATAAGGGAGATCTGAGCAGATTTCTTTTTTTATTAAATTTTCTAGATTAATGATTTTTAATTGAATATCTTTATTAAGGAGTTCTTCCTCTATTTTTAGATAAGGTAATTCATCTTGAAGGCTTTTAATATGAGATTCTTTTCTTTGAATTGTATTAACTTGAAAAATAAAATATTTTTGAAGTAAAGATATTTCTCTTTCTTCAATTGGTTTTAAAAATTTAAATGATATATCATTTCCTAAAATATTTGTAGTAATTCCATTACCATTAACTTTGAATGGGTAAATTGTAGTTAAAAATGGGTTTCCAAGAATAACATCTTGGTTAAAATTTTTAATTAATATGAAAGGAGTTTTGAAACAATATCCATCATTGCAAATAAATGCATTGGATAATTTGTATTTGATATTGAGTGGAGTGGCGTTAGCCGCTACCAATCTTTCATTAGTCTTTTCATAGTATTTAGAAGGAATAAGACCTTCCTTAATACAATTTTGATCTGCTCCACTGTCAATTAGACAAGTAACATTAATTTTGAAATCATCAACAACAAGAGTTATAATTGAATTCCATTTTTGAAAAGATATTTGTTCAATATTAAATATTGAAGTATTATTAATAGGATTTTGAAATTGATCTTGACATTCTGAACTTTCAGGAATGTCTTGAATATTTTTTAATAAGGATAATCTCGCTTGTAACTCGAGATCTTTTGTATGTAAAATATTAATGTCTTTGTTAAGTAAATTAACTTCTTTTTTGAGATTATTAATTTCTCTTTGTAAATCATTAGTATTAATATTATTATTGTAAATAGATGAATTAGGTAATTTTTCAAATAGTTTTGAAAAACTAAAAGGTTCAACGAGATAAGATATTCTTATCTTTCTTTGGAGTTTCTTCTTTGAGAATTATATCTCTAAGTCTTATTAAATATTTTTGTCTATCATTTGAATACGGACCTTTTCAATAAGGTCAAAGAGTAATTCTTTTTCACTCTTATCTTTTGAAACTACATTAATATTAATAGGACAAAATCCTTGACAAGGATCTTCGTCATCATTTGAATCTTCACTATTAAAGTCTATTTGATTTATGAAATTATTATCTAAATCATTTTCTGAATTATCTTCAGAATTATTTGAATCATTATCAGAAGGTATTTTATCTGATATTAGTAAACTTGAAATCTTATTTCTAAGATCTTCATTATCATTGAATATTTCATTAATTTTCTTTTGAAGAGGACAGACATCTGCCTTATGTCCTTCTTTATGACATTTCTAACAATATATTTTTGAATCATTAAATTTTTTATTAAAAGATTTTCTTGAATAAGTTTTTGATTTATCAAAAGGTTTTTTGTAAAACTTTTTTCTATTATACCCTTTATACTCCCGGGTTTTTGAATTCTTTCTTTCATTAATTTTTAATTTGGAAGAAGGGGCTTGAATCTTTTGAAGACCAAAAGCTTCACAGAAAGTTCCGATTTCTTTTCGGAATCTATTCTTTTCATTTCCATATTTAGATTGAATTTTGAGTTCAGAACAGAGAGATAATCCCTCTTTTTTAATAAAAGTAAATAATTGCCCATATGTAATTGTTTCAAATTTGATTTCACTTAAGCCAGTGGCTTCTTTGAGTTTTTGATGAATTCTTTCACCAAATAATTTTGGTAATCCTGCTATGAATCTTTCTTTCCAGAAAGAAGCATTGCAATCATTTCTTTTGAGTATATGAGTTAAAAAGACATCTTTATACCATCTGTAATCAGATAGAGTTGGACATCTTAAATTTGATAAAACAATTTGAGTTGAATCTAATTATTCTTTTGGATTTCCTATGAAATACATGCCTATTGTGATTATTAAGAAATCACAAGCATCATTCTTTTCAATGAATGTACCATCTTCTTCTTCGAAGGTAATAGTATGTTGAAGAATTTGTAATTTATTAATATTATCAAGTGAGTTATCCCACCAATTTATGAGTTGACCAATGAATCCTGATACAATTAATGCAGCAACATTCTCTTCGGTCATGTTTTGAATTTTGTAGGCAACTCTTGCCATACCCATTTCTTGAAGTGTATTGAGTATTTCATACTCAGATTTGCCATCTATATTCTATTCATGAATAGATTGGCCATCATATTTTGAATTATTCTTAAATTGAAATCTTTCTTCGAATTGAATATCAGGGGGTGTATGCCTATTATTATAATAAGCTTTTGTTCCTGATTTGAAATTAATTCTATTGATTTCATTATCAGAATTATTAATATCATTATCTACACAATTAATATTTTTAGTTCCAGAAGCAGATGGTTTATCTGCTATTTTTTGAGATATCTTTTCTATAAGATTATGAGTTGTAGAAAGTTTTAAATTACTTTCTATTTTGTTTGGTAAACTTCTTGGAATAAAATGTGGATTTGAAATATCATTAGGAAATTTGGTTACTATAGTTTTTTGAGAATCAATCTTTGTTGAGATATGATCCATTTGTTCTGCAATTGTATGCAGTATTTGATTTGAATAATTGTTTTGTTCATGAATCTTTTTAATATCACTCATTTTTGGAGTATCATCTCCTTCCCTTCCAGTTCGAAAAGGAGTTGCAGATATTTTCCAATTGGGAACTTGAATCTTTATATTTTGTAAAGGAGGATGTATTGAAGTTAATGTGGAACCTGAAGACAGTTTCCAAGTTTTGTAAAGATTTGTTTGAACATTTATTTGATCTAATTCATAAACATTATTAATATCATTGAGTTGACAATAAGCTTGAAACCAATGTAAAATAGGAAAATTGAATCTATATTTATTTTTCATTTCATGAATCCATTCGACTTCAAGTCGTTCTCTAATTAGTTTTTCTAATTTTAAAAACCATTCTTTTTTGTCTTTGTATTCTGGATCATTGAATTTATCATCAAGATATTTGAGATTCATTGAAAATTCATTTTCTATAATTACATTAATTTGATTTCCCATTTGGGAAATAGTTGGAGATCCCATTGAGGATCCATCATCTGTTTGATAATTAGTTGAGGGAATTGGAGTTTTGTAATTAACTCTAATATTTTGAATATTTAAAAAGTCAGATCTAGATTCTTCAGAAAAAGAACTTCTAGATGATGCTTCTTGTATTCTTATTGAATTTCTATTTGGTTGTCTAAAAGAATTAAAACGAAGTAGAATTCTACCATCGTTATCTTCTTCTATTTCGTTTAAAATAGAAGAAGATAACGATGGTAGAATTCTACTTCGTTTTAATTCTTTTAGACAACCAAATAGAAATTCAATAAGAATACAAGAAGCCTCATCTAGAAGTTATTTTTCTGAAGAATCTAGATCTGACTTTTCAAATATTCAAAATATTAGAGTTAATTACAAAACTCCAATTCCCTCAACTAATTATCAAACAGATGATGGATCCTCAATGGGATCTCCAACTATTTCCCAAATGGGAAATCAAATTAATGTAATTATAGAAAATGAATTTTCAATGAATCTCAAATATCTTGATGATAAATTGTAGTATCCCGCTTTTTCATAACCGATCTTAGTAATTAATTAAGAGCTAGTCTAAAAGAATTAAGTTGTGAGAACTTAGAAAGAAAATAAGTTCCGGCAATTAAAAAAAAAAATATTTCGGCAGCCCTAATTTGCCGAAAGTAAAGAAATTAAGTAAATTAAGTAATTTAAGATGTTAATCTCGTTTCGGATGATCCGAGAAAGATTACGAATGTGTTTAGGATTATGTGCTTATATGTTTGGATTTTACTTGAAAAGTGTGTGTTTAATTTGAAGATTTGATTTCCCCGGAGATCGTAGAATTTCTCCGGCAATGATATTTTTAGTCCGGATTTTTATTTCCGGAATTTTTCTCGAGAAAGCTTAAATTAGGGTTAAAGAAACCCTAATAAAATTTATAGAGCTCGAGAATTTATTATTTAAAGCCGGGATGATTTTGATTAACGATTTAATGATATTTAAGTGATTAATTAGAGAATTTATTAATTAATTACTTAAATAAGATACTATTGCTAGATATTTTTAAATTAAGCTTATCTAATAAGCTTTGATTTAATTTTTGTTTAATTAAATCTAATAATATCTACATGGAATATTTGATGGTACAAACGAATCCCATGTTAGATGCTAAGTATTAATTAAATTAAATAATAAAATCTAATAAAATCTAATGATAAGATCTGTAATACCCCGTTTTCTTGAATAATTAAATCTAGTATTTCTTTAATTAAATTAAGAGAATGAAGATGAAGAAAAATTCCCTTTTTTAAATAATTTTATTCGGCAATCCAAATTTGTGCCGAAAAAGTGGAATTTAATTATGTTTGTTTCGTATCGGGTTAACCGAAACGAATTAGAATTTATGTTTATTAGATTGTGCATTTATGCATGATTTTTAATTGAGAAAATTATGAATTTAGATTCTTAATTTAATTTATTAGTAATTTATTATTAAAAATAATAATCTTATTTATTTCATAAATGATTCGTTTTTCGGTATTTTCTTCCGAAAATTTATATTAGGGTTTGAGATGCCCTAATTGATTTTTCTAGATTGAGAAATTAGAGATTTAAGTTATGATGAGCAAGTTTAGTAATTAATTGATTAAATTAAGCATTTAATTAATTATTTAATACCTATTTATGATGTAAGAGATGACCTAGACATGACATCATAATGTTTGACTAATTGGATGATTATGTGTATTAATTTAGACCATTTCTTCACCATTTTTCTTCTCCATTTCACGCCCAAAAACAGCAGCACACACACGCACATCTTCATCCATTGATCTTCCATTTTTGAGTTCAAATTCAAGTGTTAATCCATCCAAAATCATTAATCAAGGTAAGAGAGGTGTTTAGTTCAAGTATTTAGCTAAAATTCAAGCTAAAATCATTCTTTTAAATTCTTTTAGAATTTTCAAAATTTTTGCCAAAACATGTTGGATGATTTTGATTTTAAATTATGATGTTTAATTCATGCTTAGGATGCATGATAGATCATTAAATCATGATCAAATCAAACCCTAACCCTATTTCTTATTATTTTCGAAAATTAAGGAAATAAGGGCTTTTTCAATTGTGATGTTAGATGATCAAATTGATTGATTAATTGAGCTTAGATAATTATTCTAAGCATGTTTGATGTTGGAAGTAATCAAAGAATCAAAACCCTTCTATGACTTTTAATTATAGCCGAAAATTATGATTAAAATTAGGGGTTTTTGATCTTGATGTTCTTTGATTAAATTGATGTTTAAATTAAGCTTATATGATGTTATTAAGTATGTTTATGCATTGAGTTAATTGATTAAATCATAATTATTCCAATTATTGGAATTTTCGAAAGTTAGGGTTCTTGAGATTAAGGCTTTTTGATTTTCATGTTGAATGATGAAATTGATGATAGAATTGAGCTTATGATATTTATTTAAGCATGTGGGAATTTTGTTAGAATTTTTGGAGCTCAATTTCATTAATTTCGAAATTTTCAGCTTTTAAAATAAATTAAAAATAATTATTCTAGAGCTTAAATGGATTAATTGAGTTTACAATTAATCTCTAGAATATTAATTAAGCATGTTGTAATTTGAAATGGATAGAAATAAGCAAATGTACCCTATTCATTTAAAAAAAATCGAAATATATATATATTAGAGTTTTGATTTTTATCCAATTAAATTAAGTAATTAAGCTATAAATATAGCTTATAAATTAAAATAAGATGTTGGGAATTGATTAGAATGAAATTGGATATTTTATCCTAATTTTATAAAAGGGCCGAAAATAATTAAAGGAAATTAAATGATTATTTGATTTTTATCAAGAAAATAATCACATATTTGAATTCTACAATAAAAATTAAGTATTGTGGAATTTTTCAGAAATTAAATATGAAGTATTAAGAATTTTCTATTTTTCGGCTATTTTTCCAAGTTGAAGGTTTATATGTGTACGTGATCTGGATTGATAATATGATTGAGTAATTATGTTTATTATGTTAAAAGATATAAGTAGATTTAAATTGAGAATTTTCAGAGCTCGTTTGTCGAGTCAAATTCGTTTCGTATTTGAAGATATGAATAGTAATTAATGTATGATTATGTTAAGTGTGATTTTGGTTAATGATGAGTTAAGATAGAGTAAGAGCGTTTAAGAAGTTAAGTTAGAAATTCTCAAGTTTCGTCGAGTTTCGACGTAGAATTTCGAAGTAAATTAGAAGTTAAGAATATCGAATTCGTTTATTCGATAGTAGTTAATTCTCGTTCTGAATTCGTGAATTCTAGTTCGAATGAAGGATCGAGTGGAAGTGTGAATCCGAAAATTCAGAATCGATAAAGGTTAAGTCCAAAGCTTCAGTTATCAGGTGGACTTTCTAAACAAAGAAATGATGAATGCTATATATATATGATTATATATATGTGATGGTTTAAATTGATTAACTTGCCAAATGTTTTAAGTTTTTGTATGATACCATCTACTAAAGAAGGACGAATTCGGTCCCGCGCAAGGTGGGATTTGTGTACACATTAGTAATCGAGAGTCTTTTTTTGATGGGCCGGTTACATTGGTAATCGTGAGCCTTTCTCTGATAGACCGATTACAAGTGATTGAGAAAGAGGCCTCTTTCTCATCACTACTATTTATAGAAGATATGGTTCATACTTAATGAGTATTTTGACTGCAGTCACTTATATCAAAAGAAGATGCTTGAGCAAGAACAAGTTTGTTTTCAAAAAAAGTTATTTGTGTAATGCTTTATGGCAAGTTTAATCTATATCTCTAAGAAGCAAGTTTTCAAATGTTTTTGGCATGTGTCCACTGAGTACTTCGTACTCGGCCCTGCATGTTATTTCTAAAATGTGCAGGTTAGCTCGGATGAAGATGGGAGTGTGCTTGGACGGACTTTTGTTGGTTGAGTCTTTTGAAAGTTGTTTAAACTAGAGTTGAGTCATATGTCTTCATACATATGATTCTCTATGTTTTTCCGCTGCAATACTTTGAAATATATGTTGAAGTATGAAGCATGTTCTTGACTTTGAAGTCGTTCATTTCATTTGTTAAGGTTTCAGCTATAAACTTGTTTTTATCCTGAAAATAAGTTATCAATCTTTTGTTGAGATCTTTTAAATCATACGACCCTCTTTTATCGTGCTTTCTTGATCTAATGGACTTCTTGTCGATATTGATCTCTTGGCATCGTTGGTCGTACGATACTAATTGTTGGATGGAATTGTCGAGCATGTTATTGATTTCTTGTTAAGCATGTTCATTGAAATGTTGTTCAAAAATAAGTTCAACTTCCGGTGTTGTTTGTTAAGAACGGTTTATCGAATGTTTGGTTTTGTTGGATAACTGGGTCGTTATCTATTCATTGGTTAATCATAAATTGTGTACGTCGTGGGACCCACCGGCTTGGTCATCTTTATTCTGATTCGGGCTGCGACAGAGTGGTATCAGAGCAGCTCGTCTGCTCTATGTTTAAACTTTCTATGAGTAGTCTAGATTTGAATTTCTAGACTAGTTAAGTACCAACAACTAAAGTCCAGCACCTCATCTCATCCGGCAAACCAGGTACGTATTTGAAAGTTTCCTATGTTTAAAAGTTTAAAAATTTGAAGTTCCATGTAACCGACGGACTGTTATGTAGACCTGATCAACCCACATAACTAGAAACTCAGTAATATGGATCTTCCGCTTTCATAATGAAGTTAATTAAAGTGATGAAGTTATAAAGTTTGAGATATATGAAATTGTGTTGAGGTTTTGAGTTTTTTTAATGAGATTGTTTTTGTGCTGATTGATCGTAAGCTAGACGATGAATCAGTTGTGTAAGAAGTTGGTTGTTTGTTTTTGGAAAGTATAGTGAGCTTGGAAGCAAAATTTGCTTCTTGAATGACGAGGCCATTAAAGAGTTTCAGTAAATGCGTATTAGCTATGCAGAGATATTAGCAGAGTTTGAGCCGTTTCCATTGTGTTTAGATGGATATTAGGAGAGTAATATTTCAGGAGTTCTCAGAATAGTAAAGTTGGTTCCTCTTCTTTCCGACGAGTGGATGGAGCAGGATTGCAGGATTCGATATTCAAGACGACCCAATTTCTTTTCTCGTTCCTCAAGAGAACCCTGAAACCGTTGTTTCTCCTCATCCTAATGATTATAGTTTTGATAAAAACAAAATTATTTCTTAGCCGTTGTTGAATGGCTATGTTTCATCTCCACCTCTAACAAATATTTTGCTTCTGTTCCCAAGCCTTCTGCTTCGGTGAACAATTTGATTCAGCTCCCTCTATTGATATAGTTCCATTAGATCCTTCTTTGGATACTCTTCAAGGTTTGAATTCTTCAGAGCTTGATTATTTCTTAATACTTGGTAATTAATTTCTGAAAAATTCCACAATACTTAATTTTTATTGTAGAATTCAAATATGTAATTACTTTCTTAATTAAAAATCATATAATACTTTTATTTTCTTTATTATTTTTCGGTATTTTTGAAAATAGAGAATTTATTACTCAAATTCATTCTAATAAATTTCAACATCTTAAATTAAATTATAAACTATATTTATAACTTAATTACTTAATTATGTTGGATAAAAATCAAAACCCTTATAAATATATATTTCGACTTTTTGTAAGAATAGGGCATAAATCCTTATTTTTCTCTAATTCATATTACAACATACTTAATTATAATTATAGAGATTAATTATAACATCAATTAATCAATTTAAGCTTTAAATTAATTATTTTTAATTTAATTTAAATCTGAAAATATTAAATATATATATAATTGAGCTCCAAAACTTCTAACAAAATTATCACATGTCGCAGCCCGACTTAGAATTTAGATGACCAAGCCGGTGGGTCCCACGACTTACACAATTTATGATTAACAAAAGGATTAAGATAGCGACCCGGCTATTGTTCGAGAACAACAAAAGACACTCATGCTCAGCACTTCATCAACTTAGAAAAATTATGACATGCATGATTCAAGATCAACAAGACGATCAACTGAATTCAATAACAACATACATGTCAACGAATACAACTCAAATCACCTCGGAAATCAATAGACCTGATCAACCAAATTATCAACAATAACCAAGAAGACGATAAGCTGATTTCAGGGTTAAGGAAGCATGATAAAGAAAACTGTTTCAAGTTCGACAAAGCTTTCTCAAACAACGAACAACTTATATACATATGATCAAGTGGATGAGTTTCAAAAGAACTTGACAAAAGAGAGAATTCGACTTTAGAATTCAAATGACTTCAACATAGTTCGACTCTAGAATCCAAACAACGTCAACATCAAATTTCATAAACTTTCTCAAAACAAACATCTTATCATGGCAGCGGAAAAACGAGAAAATATATGTATGGAGACATATAATCTAGGTCTGATTTCATCAAAACAACTCCTAAACACTTTATCAACAACACAGTCCATCCAGCTCACGTCATCTCCATCTCAGCTAACCTGCACATTTTAGAATAATACGCGGGCTGAGTACGAAGTACTCAGTGGGCACATGCCAAAAATACATAAAAATTTACTTCTTAGAGTTAGGGATTAAACTTGCTATAAAGCATAAGCACAAGTAATTTTTCTCAAAAACCAACCTGTGCATGCTCAACATTTTCTTTTCTGTAACTCATGTTTGTCTGGCCAGACATATACTTTACAAGGTATGTACCAGATCTATAATCACATAGTGATAGTGTTGAGAAGGAGGCCTCCTTCTCAAACACTTGTAATCAGCCCACCTTTTCGAAGGCACATGATTACAACTAAGTGTACACAAATCCTACCTTGCGTAGGACTGAATTCATCTTGCTACAGTAGATGGTATCATTCAAACATTTGGCAAATTAATCAACTTAAAAACATCACATATATATAATCATATATATATGTATATCATTTGTCATTTCTTTAGTTAGAAAAGCCCACCTGATACACTTAAGCTTTTGTCTTAACTTTAATGCTCGCTAAATTTGTGCTTTACGCTTCAACTTCCACTTCCACTTGCTCCTTTCATCAAAATGGAATAACGAACTTCAAATTGAGAATAATTTCTATCGAATAAACGACTTCGATATTCTTAACTTAATTCGCTTCGGAATTCTACGTCGAAACTCGAGAAATTTCTAACTTAATTTCTTAAACACTCTTAAACTAACTTAATCCATCATTAATCATCAAATATCAATCAACATCAAATAATCTCTTAGCACAACATTCATAAACATTCATCATAATCGACTAAGTCGATTTTAATCTGTCTAACGGACTCAGAAAATTCTCAATTTAAATCTATACATATTTTTCAATACAACACACATTTTTACACATTTATAACACACATTTACACCATTTAACACATAAACTCCCAAATCGGGAAAATCATCCAAAAATAGAAAAACTTTATTATTCTGAATTAAATTTTCAGAAAATCATATAACACCTAATTTTTTATTAAGAAGTTCATAATTGCAATTAGTTTATTAATTACAAATCAATTAATAATTTATTTATATATTATTTTTTTTTAATTTTCGGTAATTTCATTTTTAAGATTTCTAAAATTATTTTCTTTTCCTTTTAATTTCTAACTTACTTATTTAAACATCTTAAGCTCATTTCCTCATTTAATTTCAATTCATTAAGCATTATACCTCCAACCTTAATTCAAACCGTAATTCGATTTTCTAGGATTTCTAGGTTTTAAAATGCTTATATTTTCTTATCTCTTGTTTAAACTTACTTCATTAACATCATATATCATCAAATCAATCATTAAATACATCATACTTCATCACATTGCAAACCCTAATTTATATTCTCCTATTTTTCGACATTTTTGATAAAATGAGATTGGTTGGGAATTTATACTCACTTCAAACATGAAACATTCTTAAAATACTTATCTGTAGTATCCCGTCTTTCTTAAGTAATTAAAATAATTAATCTTCTGAGAAAGACAAGAATTTTAGTAAAATAAAGATTTTCTTTCCGAAAATTTTATCCGGCAGATATATTCTACCGGAAAAATGAGTTTTAATTAATTTTTATCGTCTCGGTTAATCCGAAACGAAGAAGTTTTTACATTTATCAATAGATGATAAATGTTTAGTCATTAATTGACAAGAAGAAGAATTTAATTTAATTACGTGAAATTTTACGTAATTAATCGCTTAAAAATTTAGTTTCGGTCGATTTGAAAATGCTTCAAATCTCCGATTCTTTCTGTGAGATTTTTATCTAAGGTTCGTGAAACCTTAATCTTAATTACTGTGTTGAGAAATTAGAGAATTATTAGAAGATTAATTAGTTATTAATTAATTGAATTAATAACTAATTAAAGAATTAAACCAAACTTAGCCATTAAGTTATAATTTAATAATAACCTAACCTATACATCTAGACCTAGGTTATAACTATTATATGAGGATTATTACTCTCATATCTCTCTCTTCATTCACGCACACACACAACACAACATCTCTCTCATTTCTCTTTTCTCTCTCGATCAACACACACACACACTCTATCTTTGATTCATCCTCAAGATCAAGATCAAGTTTAATCCTTCACCTTCCCAAGTAGCTAAGTAAGAATGATGTCTACACTTCCAAGTTTTGATTCATTTTAATGGTTGAATCATTTTCTTATATTTTTATGTATCGAAAATTTTGAGAATGATTTGAGAAATGGTTGGATGATCTTGATTTAATAGTATGATGCTTATATCATGATTATATGATGAATTGTGTGATTAAATCAAGCATGAAGAATCCTAACCCTAGTTTTATTATTTTCGAAATTTTTGGAAGAAATGGTCAAGTTTTGATTCATGCATTGTTTGATGTTATGATCTTCATGAATTATGCTTAGAATATGATTATAAGATCAAATATGTAATTAGATTTAAGCATGGAAAACCCTAGCTATCAATTGGCAATTTTCGAAAATGAGAAGAAAATGGGAAATAATGAATGATGAATTGTATGATTGATTTAATGATATAAATGAGTTTAGTTAAGTATTTTAAGAATGTTTCATGTTGGAAGTAATTAAAAATTTCCAACCAATTTCATTTTGTGAAAATAATCGATTAAATAAGAATATAAATTAGGGTTTAATAATGTAATGTTATATGATGAGTTTGATGATTCAATTAAAGATATATGAGATTACTGAAGTATATTAGATCAAGAGATAATGAAACAAAAGCTTGATTAACCCTAGAAACCCTAGAAAATCGAATTAGGGTTCTTAAATTAGGGTTGAAAGATTAATACTTAATTGAATGAAATTAAATGAAGAAATGAGCTTAAGATGATAATTAAGTATATTAGAAATTAAAAAGAAGAGAAAATAATTAAAGAAATATTAATTTTAATATAACCGAAAATTTAAAATAAATAAATAAAATATTAATAAAATTTTAATTAAGAAATTAATTGCATTTATGAACTTCTTAATAAAAATTAAGTGTTATATAATTTTTTGGAAATTTAATTCAAAGAAATAAAGATTTTTCTATTTATGGTTGATTTTCCCGATTTGGGAATTTATATGTTTAATTGAGTTAATGTGTGTATTTAAAGTATAATTATGTTTGTTATAATTAAATAAAGGTATAGAATTAAATTGAAAATTTTCTGAATCCGTTAGACGGATTAAAATCGATTTTGTCAGTTGTGATGAATAGTAGTTTATAAATATTAATGTTGTATGAGAATTGATTAATATTGATGCTTAATGAGGAATTTAGATAGATTAAGATAGATTAAGAACGTTTGAAAAGTTAAGATAGGAATTCTCGAATTTCATCAAGTTACGACGTAGAAATTCGAATAGAATTTCGTTAAGGATATCGAAGTCGTTAGTCGATAAAAGTTCTCGTTCTAAAATCGTTATTCCGTTTCGATTAAAGGAGCAAGCGGAAGCGGGAGCAGAAACGTGAAGTAAAAGGGCTACAAGCGTTAGAGCTTAAAGTTTAAAGCTTAAGTTTATCAGGTGGGCTTTCTAAACTAAAATATGTGAAAAGCATGATATCGTATGTTTTACAAAGTTTTGATACTTGCCAAATGATTTTAAAAATGTTTAAGTATGTTACCATCTACTTCAGAAAGACGAATTCGGTTTCACGCAAGGTGAAATCTGTGTACACATTGGTAATCGTGCGCATTTCTTTGATAGGCCGATTATTCATAATCGTGAGCCTTTCCTTGATATGCCGATTACAAGTGATTGAGAAAGAGGCCTCTTTCTCATCACCATTATTTATTTGTAGATATGGTTCATACTGTTATAAATGTCTGCAGACAAATGAGTTTTGAAAAGAAAATATTTTTAGCATTTTACGAGTTGTTTTCAGAAAATCCTCGTATTATGTTTTCTGGCAAGTTTTCATATATAGCTGTATTCAGCAAAGTTTTCAAATGTTTTCGGCATGTGTTCACTGAGTACGTAGTACTCAGCCCTGCATGTTATTTCTAAAACGTGCAGGTTAGCAGGGATGCAGATGACGAGGCTGGATGGATGTTGTTTGTTGTTGTTAATATTTTGAAAAAAATAAAGAGCCTAGATTATATGTCGTCATACATATGGTCTTTCGTATTCCGCTGCCATGTTAAGATGAATTTTTTTTAAAATTATGATGAATTTGTTTAAACCCTATAGTCGATCTATGTTTTGATAGTCGAATTCTTTTGTCACAGTTTGCGTGAAACTTAGTCTTGATATGTATTTAATAAAATCTCTATTCCATGAAGCTTTGTTGAACTCGAAACATCTTTCTTTATCTTGTTTTCTTAATCCTCAAGTCGTTATATCATCTTCTTGATCAATTGTCGATTATTTGGTTGATCAGGTCTTTTGATTCCGAGTGTTTCGAGTTGTGTTTATTGATATGTATGTCATACTGAATTCAGTTGATCGTCTCGAGTCATATATGTCGTATTATTCTATAATGATGAGTTGTTAAGTATGGTTATTCTTTTGAACGATAGCCGGGTCGCTATCTTAATTTCCTTTGTTAATCATAAATTGTGTAAGTCGTGGGACCTACCGGCCTTGACATCTAATATCGAGGTTCGGGCTGCGACAGAGTGGTATCAGAGCGGGTCTGACTGCTCTGAATAATATTTTCTAAAATCTAGTCTATTTGAAACCCTAGATTAGTTTAGAGCAATGTCTTCTGCTCCAAGTTGTTTTCTGAAAGTCTAGTCTGGTTTGAATTCCTAGACTAGTTAGTTTTTAACAACAACTGAAGTCCAGCATCTCTCATCTCATCCAGCTATCCAGGTACGAATTTCAACCGTTTCTAGTTATAAAGTTTGGAAGTTGAAGTATATATATATTTGTTATGTTTTAGCCTCTAATGTGATTGGTTGTTGGTGATCAATCATAAGCGAGATAATGGATCAGTTGTGCAAGCAAGTTGAGTATTTATATGTGGAATGTAACATGAGCTGGAACACCCTTTTGGAAGCGACATTGAGTATGTTGAGACAGTGGATTCTCAAAACTATTCGTAATTTCAGTTTAGTTAATTATTTAAATTTTCTTTTATAGGATGTCCAACTCTAGAAGCGTAGCAGCGATGATTGAATTTCACCACATACATATGAGCTACACAGAAACCCTAGCAGAGTTTTTAGCTCAGTACCATAGGGTTTGGATGGACATCCATGAATCAAATATCTCGGGAGTTATTGGTATAGTTAGGCTAGTTCCTCTGCTTGCGAGGATTGGCGAGTGGGCGGCATCGATTGCCGCAAGGTACGTTACTCCCCAATATTGGGATGGTGTCTTGTTTGGAGATTGCGTAGCGTTCATAGCCGCAATTAGTACTCAATATATGTGTTTTTCGTACCCACCTCCTGGACCATATCGGCCATTGATTCTGGTGTTGGTGAGTTTGGTTTACAACATCTCATGCCCCAAGATTACCCTATTCTGGATCAGAATCCTCCAGAAAATCCCGAACCTATTGCTTCTCCCATCCATGGAAATAATGGATTTGATGTTAACTCTTTTCTTGTTGAGCCATTGACAAATGGCTATGTTTCGTCTCCCTCCCAAATCGAGACTCAAACCTTTGTTCCTGAGCCTTCTGTTTTGCCTAACGGCGTAGCCTCAGCTTCTTTTGTTGAGGAAGTTCCAAATGATCCTTCCGTTGAAACATTGCAAGCTTTGAATTCTTCAGAGCTTGATGCCATAGTTGAAGCCCAGCCTATTCTATTTGACCCTAATGTGGCTAGCACCTCTGGACCACGTCACTATGATAGTGACGAGGATAACGTTGATCCAGAAGTTGGACCAACCGAAGGATACTTCCACCTCCGTAGAATACCATTTACTCATTTGAGTTTTCAGCCTAGCTTTAGGCCGTCGCCGGGAGAGGATATTACTTATGCCCCTCGTGTGACTTTGGACGGAGTGGAGAGGGCAGAGGAGAGCACGGAAACGGAAGAAGAAGATCCAAGTGAGGAGGATCCGAGAGACGACGAAGAGGAGGAAGAAGAAGAGGATCCGTCAGAGGATGAGCAGTGAAGGGAAGTGTCGGGAAGTTGATAAAAAAAAAAGATAATGATGTAAAAATATGTAATAGACTAGTAAGCGAACAACTTTTAACATTTATGTTGTAAATAAGTTCTTGTACATAGAAGCATAATATGATAGTATAGCGAATCGGAAGCGAAGTAGAATTCCGCTCCGATAAAAAACATTTTGCGTGATGTTAGAAAATCACGGTTCATATAGGGAATTTTTGGGTGTAAATAATTCCCTACCTTTTGTAAAAGTCCTCAAAGAGGCAAATTTTCCTACTAAATGAAGAAGTAAGTTGAGCAAAGATCAATTTGGATAAATCAAGCCGGGCCGGAAACCGAGCCGGGCCGGAAAACCGAGCCGGCCGGAAACCGAGCCGGGCCGGAAAACCGAGCCGGGCCGGAAAACCGAGCCGGCCGGAAACCGAGCCGGCCGGAAAACCGAGCCGGCCGGGAAAACCGAGCCGGTAGTCGGAAAACCGAGCCGGCCGGAAAACCGAGCCGGCCGGACCAAGTTAATTCCAATGATCGGGTCCAACGTAAATCCAATGATCGAGTCCAAATTCGAGTAAATCCAATTGATCGAGTTCAATTGGGTAATTCAATTGAGTAAATCCAAATTGGCTGAGTCAGCTGAGTAAATCCAGCTGACTGGGTCCAGCTGGGTAATTCCAATGTAGGGTCCAACAGGGTAATTCAGTGGGGTCCAATTGCGTAAATCCAGTGACCGGGTCAGTGAGTAAATCCAATGACGAGTTCAGGTAATTCCAGCTGAGTGAATCCAGCTGACTGAGGTTTAGATAATAGAAGTTAAAGTAAAGCAGTGAGGTTTAAGGAATGGAAAAAGATCGATTAAAAGCTCGGACGAAGAAAACAAGACAAAACGTCGAACCGGCACCGGGCGCGACCACAGCGCGCGGCGCGCCAGCCCCACGACAATTTCAGCATCGGGCGCGGGTTGGTGTGGCGCGGGACAATCCGCCGGAGGTCAAGTCGCGCGCGCATGAAGGAAATCTCTTCTTGGCCGCGCGACGTCTGCGCGCGGGACGGCGATCTTGGCGCGGGATAGTTCGATCCAGCGCCGGGGTTTATTCGTCCATTCCGTTGTCGTTCGTAGTTGTTCATTCTTCGTTTATTTTGTTCGTAGTTCGTTTCGTTGTAGTTCATTTCATTCTTCGTTAGTTTCGTCCGTTAATCGTTTCGTTCATTATTCGACTATCATTAGTTTAGTGCGTCGTTCGTTTTATTCGTTCCATTAGTTATTTGCTATCGTTAGCTTAGTTAGTAATTATTTAGTTAGAAAAAAAAAAAAAAAATGTTGAGATAAAGTTAAAAATCTCAAAAGAGATTTATGAGGAAGTTTGTACATCAAGATGATATTATTCATCTCTTGATTATAAAGAATGAAGAGCTAATTAAATTTAGCAAATAAATATGTATATATATAATAATTACTACAGGAAAAACATTTTTTTTAGTGATTATTTGATGATAAGCGTGAATCTTTTGATTCATTAAAGTTATGATAAAGTTTATATGTCAAGATGATGCTATTATTTCCTTGAAATATTAGGAATATATATTAGCTAAATTTTACTTAGCAAAGATAAGTATGAAAAATATGTGTTCTTAAAATATTTTTGTGATTATAGTAATGAATGAATTGTTGATTCATTATCTATGACAATAGTGAATTGTTTAAATTGTTCATGATGATAATAAGAAGTTAAATTATGGGATTACAATGTATGATGATGTTTGTGAATGTTTGATTCATTAAATAGTATGAGCCTGTTAAATGTAATTGAAAGTTTTGATAAGCATGAATGGTGATGAGTATGAATGGTGTGATTCATTAAAAGTACGATGAGTATATTATGCATTAAAGAGGTTATAAGAAAATTTTTCTAAATTCTAAAACCTAGAAAAATTTATTTCCCTTAAAATACTTTTAAAGAAAGAAGAATTTTTATTAAAGAATAAGACTTTGTTAGAAAGAAAGAATAGTCGAATGAAAATCCTGGTTAATTAGAAAATGCCGCCAAGAGGTAGACCAAGAGGCCGAGGTCGAGGAAGGGTTGAAGATGTAACCGAAAGAGAACCTACCCCACCTCCTCCTCAACCTGAAAGGAGAATAGAAGAATTATTTTTGCGGCAAAACCCTCCAACTCTCGATGGAAGAGGAAGTCCTTCAGAAGCCGAAGAGTGGATTCGTGCACTGGAAAGAATTTTCCGTTTTCTTCGATGTACGGATCAAGAACGTCTAACATGCATGTCTTATCAGCTCAAGGGATCTGCGGATTACTGGTGGGAAGCTCGTCAAAGGGCATATACCCCTGAACAACTGGAGAACCTGACGTGGGAACAATTTAAGGATGCTTTGTTCGAAAAATTTGTTCCTCGAAGTTATCGAAAGCAGAAGGAGAATGAGTTTGCTAATCTCAAGCAAGGTAAGAAGTCAGTAGCCGACTATGATCGTGAATTTTGTGATTTGGCACGTTTTGCTCAAGATAAGGTGGACACAGACGAGAAAATGGCTGAACTTTTCCGAGCAGGTCTTCGGCAGGAAATAAGAATCGTTCTGGCCAGTCAAAGTGCATTATCGTATGCCGAGACTTTAAACAGAGCTTTGGATATGGAATTGGCAATGCAGCCAGATAAGTCTTCTCAGACTTCAGCAGCCACACAAGTTCAAACCCCAGTGACAGTGACAAATCCGCAGTCGTTCAACCAAAGTCAGAAACGAAAATGGAATTTTGGAAGTCAACCTAGTAAGAAGCCCTGGCAAGGACAGCAAGGACAACAACGTCATCAACAGCAGCAATTTAATCAGGGACGATTCAAACAGCCTTTCGTCAATCAAGGCAGTTCATCTCAAACTTATCAAGGAATGTCTCCATGTTCCAAGTGTGGCAAGATGCATCAAGGGATATGCAAGGCTGGAAGTAATAGCTGCTATACTTGTGGTCAAGTTGGTCATTATTCGTATCAGTGCCCAACTAAACTGCAAGGAGCAGGAGGGAATAGAACATTTCAGAACCAGCCTCAGAAATTGAAGGCAATAGAAGTTGTTCCTCAGCAACGGCAACAGCAACAAAATCGCCAAGGGCCGCGATTCCAGCAAAAGCAAAAGCAACCCCAGCAATTGAGAATGTAACCCCAGCAGCAATATCAAAGGGTTTTTGCTCTTGATCAGAAGCCGTTCGACAAAGATCAAGGAAATTTGACAGGTATGGGTCAATTAAATGGCATACATGTTATAATTTTATTTGATACTGGTGCATCGCATTCATTTATATCAGATGCATGCGTAGATAATCTTGGTCTTAAAGTAGAACGTGCTAGTCAAGACTTGAGAGTAACAACACCGTTAGGTAAATCTACCTCAGTTACTCGCATCTGTCCTAATATAGAGATTGAATTAGGATCTCTCAAGATGTTAGCGAAAACCCTAAATTTAATTAAAATGTGGGATATAGATATTATCTTGGGAATGGATTGGTTGACCGAGAATTTTGCAAGCATTCAATGCAAGCAAAGGCAAATTTCATTTCATATGCCTGGTCAGGAACCAACTCTATTTTTCGGGATAGAAAGAAGTTGTAAGAAATCGCCGATTATTTCGGCGATTCAAGCAAGGAGAGTGTTGAAAAAGAAAGATGTGAAAGCATATCTTATCTATCTCAACAAGAAGGAAGATAAGGAGAGCGCATTGAAGATGTAGGCGTAGTAAAAGAATTTCAAGACGTATTTCCACAAGTTTTGCCAGGATTGCCACCAGATAGGCAAGTAGAGTTCACAATAGATCTTGAACCAGGATCGGCTCCTGTTTCCAAGTCACCATACAGAATGGCTCCAAAGGAGTTGCAAGAATTGAAAATTCAACTGCAAGAGTTACTTGACCTAGGTTTCATTAGACCTAGTGTTTCTCCGTGGGGAGCACCAATTGTTTGTCAAAAGAAGGATGGTAGTTTGAGGATGTGCATCGACTACCGAGAATTAAACAAATTAACCTTGAAAAACAAATATCCTTTGCCGAGAATAGATGATCTATTTGATCGGCTCGCAGGAGCAAGTGTATTCTCGAAGATTGATCTGAAATCTGGTTATCACCAATTAAAGGTTAAGCAAGAAGATATTTCCAAGACAGCTTTCAGAACAAGATATGGCCACTACGAGTTTGTAGTAATGCCATTTGGTGTGACAAATGCTCCAGCAGTATTTATGGATCTCATGAATCGAGTATTTCATGAATTCTTGGACAAGTTTGTCGTAGTTTTCATTGATGATATTCTCGTGTATTCAAAGAATGAATTAGAACACGAGGAACATCTACGAAGCGTTCGAAAAGGTTGAGAACCGAAAGATTGTATGCTAAATTTAGTAAATGTGAATTTTGGCTAAGAGAAGTACATTTCATTGGACATGTTGTATCTTACGAAGGAATCAAAGTTGACCCTTCAAAAGTACAAGCGGTTCGGGGAATGGAAAGTTCCAACCACACTACATGAAATTAGGAGTTTCTTAGGTCTAGCAGGCTACTATCGGAGATTTATCGAGGGATTCTCCAAAATAGCTAAGCCAATGACCCATCTCCTAAAGAAAGAATCAAAATTCAAATGGTCAGAAGAATGTGAGGAAAGTTTCCAAGAACTTAAAAAGAGATTGACCACTGCCCCAGTGCTATCGGTTCCGGATTCGGATAAAGATTATGTTGTTTACACGGATGCATCAAAGAACGGACTAGGTTGTGTCCCGATGCAAGAAGAAAGAGTTATTGCATATGCTTCTAGACGGCTTAGACCTCATGAAATAAACTATCCAACTCATGATTTGGAACTAGCGGCGGTAGTACATGCTTTAAAAATGCGGAGACACCATCTTTATGGAACGAAATGTGAAATCTTCACGGATCACAAGAGTCTCAAATATTTCTTTGAGCGAAAGAATTAAATATGAGACAAAGAAGATGGCTCGAGTTAGTTAAAGACTACGATTGTAAAATTTCCTATCATCCGGGAAAAGCAAATGTAGTTGCTGATGCGTTAGCGTAAAAGGAAAATCGGAATTTGGATTTCTTCTAACTCAAGAGAAAGAACTCATTAAGAGTTTCGAAGAACCGAGGTTAGAAGTAATTCTACCTCCGCAATCGTTGAGCAAATGGTTGCGGCTATGGAAATAATTCCGCATTTAAGATTGAGAATTTCCAATGCTCAAAGAAAAGACGAGAAATTGGAAAAGTTACGAATGAAAATTCGTCAAGAGAAAAATGAAAATTTTAAGGAGGCGGAGATAATGTTCTCCCGTATCGAGGAAGAATTTGTGTGCCGAATGATGAAGAATTAAGGAATGAAATCATGAGCGAAGCTCATGAAACTCCTTATTCAGCTCACCCTGGAGGCACCAAAATGTATCAAGATTTGAAACAAACATTTTGGTGGGAAGGAATGAAAAGAGACATAGCTTCTTTTGTGGAAAGATGTTTAGCTTTGTCGGCAAGTAAAGGCATTGCATCGTAGACCCTATGGGAAGCTACAACCTTTAGATATTCAGTGGAAATGGGATAAAATTACCATGGATTTTGTAATCGGGTTACCTAGATCCAAACGAGGAAATACGGCGATATGGGTAATAGTGGATAGATTGACAAAATCTGCACACTTTATACCTATTCCCATAACTTATGGCGCGGATAAGTTAGCTCGGTACGTGCGAGAAATTGTGCGATTGCACGGAGTACCTAAGTCGATCACTTCGGATCGAGACTCAAAATTTACTTCTCATTTTTGGAGAAGTATGCAAGAAGAATTAGGTACCAAATTGAACTTCAGTACGGCTTTTCATCCTCAAACGGATGGTCAATCGAAAGAACCATTCAGGATCTTGGAGGATATGTTGAGAAGCTGTTGTTTTAGATCTAGGAAGTCAATGGGAGCAAATTTTACCTCTTGTTGAATTTGCTTACAACAACAGTTATCAAATGACGATTGGCATGGCGCCCTACGAAGCCCTTTATGGAAAGAAGTGTAGATCTCCGCTCCATTGGGATGATGTGGGCGAGAGAAAAATATTAGGGCCTGATTCAGTGGAAGAAATGATAAAGATTGTGCGTCAAATCAAACAAAGAATTAAAGAAACACAAGACCGTCAGAAGTCTTATGCTGACGTCAGAAGATCAGCATTAGAATTCAATGTGGGTGATAAAGTTTTCTTGAAAGTTTCGCCTTCAAGAGGAATTCAACGATTTGGTGTTAAAGGAAAGCTTAAACCTCGCTACATAGGACCATATGAAATTCTGGAAAGAATAGGTCAAGTAGCATATAAGCTAGCTTTACCGCCAAGTTTTGGAAATTCACATAATGTGTTTCATGTATCTCAGTTGCGGAGATATATGTTTGATCCTAAGCACGTCATTCGTCGAGAAGAAGTAGTCCTTGAACCGGATCTCGATTATGAAGAGAAACACGAAGCGATTTTGGATCGGAAGGTCCAACAGCTTAGAAATAAGTCGATCGCGTCAGTAAAAATCAAATGGAGGCATCATGGACTAGAAGAAGCAACATGGGAGTTAGAAAGCAAAATGAGAGAAAAGTATCCCGAACTCTTCCGAGAGGTAAGCAAATTTCGGGACGAAATTTATTTTTAGGGGGAGAGAATGTAGTATCCCGTCTTTCTTAAGTAATTAAAATAATTAATCTTCTGAGAAAGACAAGAATTTTAGTAAAATAAAGATTTTCTTTCCGAAAATTTTATCCGGCAGATATATTCTACCGGAAAAATGAGTTTTAATTAATTTTTATCGTCTCGGTTAATCCGAAACGAAGAAGTTTTTACATTTATCAATATATGATAAATGTTTAGTCATTAATTGACAAGAAGAAGAATTTAATTTAATTACGTGAAATTTTACGTAATTAATCGCTTAAAAATTTAGTTTCGGTCGATTTGAAAATGCTTCAAATCTCCGATTCTTTCTGTGAGATTTTTATCTAAGGTTCGTGAAACCTTAATCTTAATTACTGTGTTGAGAAATTAGAGAATTATTAGAAGATTAATTAGTTATTAATTAATTGAATTAATAACTAATTAAAGAATTAAACCAAACTTAGCCATTAAGTTATAATTTAATAATAACCTAACCTATACATCTAGACCTAGGTTATAACTATTATATGAGGATTATTACTCTCATATCTCTCTCTTCATTCACGCACACACACAACACAACATCTCTCTCATTTCTCTTTTCTCTCTCGATCAACACACACACACACACTCTATCTTTGATTCATCCTCAAGATCAAGATCAAGTTTAATCCTTCACCTTCCAAGTAGCTAAGTAAGAATGATGTCTACACTTCCAAGTTTTGATTCATTTTAATGGTTGAATCATTTTCTTATATTTTTATGTATCGAAAATTTTGAGAATGATTTGAGAAATGGTTGGATGATCTTGATTTAATAGTATGATGCTTATATCATGATTATATGATGAATTGTGTGATTAAATCAAGCATGAAGAACCCTAACCCTAGTTTTATTATTTTCGAAATTTTTGGAAGAAATGGTCAAGTTTTGATTCATGCATTGTTTGATGTTATGATCTTCATGAATTATGCTTAGAATATGATTATAAGATCAAATATGTAATTAGATTTAAGCATGGAAAACCCTAGCTATCAATTGGCAATTTTCGAAAATGAGAAGAAAATGGGAAATAATGAATGATGAATTGTATGATTGATTTAATGATATAAATGAGTTTAGTTAAGTATTTTAAGAATGTTTCATGTTGGAAGTAATTAAAAATTTCCAACCAATTTCATTTTGTGAAAATAATCGATTAAATAAGAATATAAATTAGGGTTTAATAATGTAATGTTATATGATGAGTTTGATGATTCAATTAAAGATATATGAGATTACGAAGTATATTAGATCAAGAGATAATGAAACAAAAGCTTGATTAACCCTAGAAACCCTAGAAAATCGAATTAGGGTTCTTAAATTAGGGTTGAAAGATTAATACTTAATTGAATGAAATTAAATGAAGAAATGAGCTTAAGATGATAATTAAGTATATTAGAAATTAAAAAGAAGAGAAAATAATTAAAGAAATATTAATTTTAATATAACCGAAAATTTAAAATAAATAAATAAAATATTAATAAAATTTTAATTAAGAAATTAATTGCATTTATGAACTTCTTAATAAAAATTAAGTGTTATATAATTTTTTGGAAATTTAATTCAAAGAAATAAAGATTTTTCTATTTATGGTTGATTTTCCCGATTTGGGAATTTATATGTTTAATTGAGTTAATGTGTGTATTTAAAGTATAATTATGTTTGTTATAATTAAATAAAGGTATAGAATTAAATTGAAAATTTTACGAATCCGTTAGACGGATTAAAATCGATTTAGTCAGTTGTGATGAATAGTAGTTTATAAATATTAATGTTGTATGAGAATTGATTAATATTGATGCTTAATGAGGAATTTAGATAGATTAAGATAGATTAAGAACGTTTGAAAAGTTAAGATAGGAATTCTCGAATTTCATCAAGTTACGACGTAGAAATTCGAATAGAATTTCGTTAAGGATATCGAAGTCGTTAGTCGATAAAAGCTCTCGTTCTAAAATCGTTATTCCGTTTCGATTAAAGGAGCAAGCGGAAGCGGGAGCTGAAGTAAAAGGGCTACAAGCGTTAGAGCTTAAAGTTTAAAGCTTAAGTTTATCAGGTGGGCTTTCTAAACTAAAATATGTGAAAAGCATGATATCGTATGTTTTACAAAGTTTTGATACTTGCCAAATGATTTTAAAAATGTTTAAGTATGTTACCATCTACTTCAGAAAGACGAATTCGGTTTCACGCAAGGTGAAATCTGTGTACACATTGGTAATCGTGCGCATTTCTTTGATAGGCCGATTATTCATAATCGTGAGCCTTTCCTTGATATGTCGATTACAAGTGATTGAGAAAGAGGCCTCTTTCTCATCACCATTATTTATTTGTAGATATGGTTCATACTGTTATAAATGTCTGCAGACAAATGAGTTTTGAAAAGAAAATATTTTTAGCATTTTACGAGTTGTTTTCAGAAAATCCTCGTATTATGTTTTCCGGCAAGTTTTCATATATAGCTGTATTCAGCAAAGTTTTCAAATGTTTTCGGCATGTGTTCACTGAGTACGTAGTACTCAGCCCTGCATGTTATTTCTAAAACGTGCAGGTTAGCAGGGATGCAGATGACGAGGCTGGATGGATGTTGGTTGTTGTTGTTAATATTTTGAAAAAAATAAAGAGCCTAGATTATATGTCGTCATACATATGGTCTTTCGTATTCCGCTGCCATGTTAAGATGAATTTTTTTTAAAATTATGATGAAGTTGTTTAAACCCTATAGTCGATCTATGTTTTGATAGTCGAATTCTTTTGTCACAGTTTGCGTGAAACTTAGTCTTGATATGTATTTCATAAAATCTCTATTCCATGAAGCTTTGTTGAACTCGAAACATCTTTCTTTATCTTGTTTTCTTAATCCTCAAGTCGTTATATCATCTTCTTGATCAATTGTCGATTATTTGGTTGATCAGGTCTTTTGATTCCGAGTGTTTCGAGTTGTGTTTATTGATATGTATGTCATATTGAATTCAGTTGATCGTCTCGAGTCATATATGTCGTATTATTCTATAATGATGAGTTGTTAAGTATGGTTATTCTTTTGAACGATAGCCGGGTCGCTATCTTAATTTCCTTTGTTAATCATAAATTGTGTAAGTCGTGGGACCTACCGGCCTTGACATCTAATATCGAGGTTCGGGCTGCGACATTATCTAAGCTCATAATTAATATCAAATTATTCATATAATTCATGCATCAATTATTTTACATTTTCTTCTTATTTTCGAAAAAAATGAAAAATGTAGCTAGGGTTATCTCACATTTAATTTAGCTACATATTTGATCTTATAATCATATTCTAAGCATAATTCATGAAGATTAAAATATCATTCAATGCATGAATCAAAACCTAGCATTTTCTCTTAATTTTCGACTTTCTTCAAAAACTAGGTTTAGGGTTCTTCATGCTTAATTTAATCATACCAATGATCATCTAGACATCATATAAGCATCATACTATCATATCAAGATCATTCAACCATTCTTTAATTTTTCAAAAAAATGATCGATCGTATATATATATATGAGCTAGGGTTTCTCATGCATCATTTAAACTCATAATTGATCATCTAATCATGATATAAACATTTTATAAACATCATACTAAGATATGAACATCATCCAATTACTTCATCAAATTCTCCCAAGAATTTCGATACATATATATATGTATATAATGGATGATTTATTCCATGGAAAGAAAGCTAAAACCTTCCAAGAACATAAATATTTACTTACTTAAATACTTGGAATGGATTACTAGAACTTGAATTCTTGAACTTGAGCTCAAAATAACACAAAAATTGAGAAATGCTTTGAGTGTGTGTGTTGTGTGTGTGCTGCGTGAGTTGAGAGGTGAGAAGAGAGATAACTCTCATATTATAGTCATAACCCTAGGTCTAGAGTTAGGTTAGACTTATTATTAAATTCTAACTTAGTTGTTAAGTTATGTAATTAAGTAATTAATTACTTAATTCAATTAATTAATAATAAATAATAAACCTCTAATTTCTCAACACATTAATTTAGATTAAGGTTTCACGAACCTTACATAAAAATCTCACAGAAAGAATCGGAGATTTGAAACATTTTCAAATCGACCGAAACTAAATTTCTAACTGATAAATTACGTAAAATTTCACGCACCTAAATTAAATTCTTCTTTCAGTCAATTTATGACTAAACATTTATCATTAATTGATAAATGTAAAAACTTCTTCGTTTCGGATTAACCGAGACGATAAAAATAATTATAAACTCATTTTTCCGGTAGAATATATCTGCCGGATAAAATTTTCTGAACGAAAATTTTTCTTTTACTAAAAACTTATCTTTCTTACTAATTTAATAAATCTTAATACTCAAGAAAGATGAAATACTACATTAATTAATTAAACATTATGCATATAATTATTAGTTTAAATTGATTAATTAATTCTTTAATTAATCAAACATTAATCAGCTAATCATAACGGCTTTAATTAAAAAGCTCTTGAACTATAAAAATTATTAGAGTTTCTCCAACTCTAATATAAGCTTTCTTTATGAATTTCCGGAAATAAAATCCGAAACTAAAATAAATTATCGAAGAGATTTTATGATTTTCGAAGAAATCAAAATCATAGCATACATTTCTCAAATAACTTCAAACATATAAGCACATAGTCATAAACATCTTCATTATCTCATTTCGGATTAACCGGAACGAGAATAAATCTTAAATTATTAAAATTCGACAATTTAGGGCTGCCGAAAATTTTTTAATTGCCGGAACTTATTTTCTTTCTAAGTTCTCACAACTTAATTTTTTTTTAGACGAGCTCTTAATTAATTACTACGATTGGTTATGAAAAAGCGGGGTACTACATCACATGCATAAATAAATACCATAAGTTCAATTCTATCATCAATTTCATCATTCATAATCAAAATCAAAAAGCCCTAAATCTAAGAACCCTAATTTCGAAAATTATTTAAAATTAATGAAATTATGATACAATCAATTAATCCAACACCTAATCATACTTATTGACATCATATAAGCTCAATTTAAACATCAATTTAAGCATTAAACATCAAAATCAAAAACCCCTAATTTTATTAATTATTATCGGTTATTCCCAAAGAATTAAAAGGGTTATGAATTTTTGATTACTTCCAACATGAAACATGCTTATAATAATTATCTAAGCTCAATTAATCAATCAATTTAATCACCAAGCATCTAAATAAAAAATCCCTAATTTTTCCTAAATTTCGAAAAATGCAAATTAGGGTTAGGGTTCACTTTAAACTTAAATTAATGATAGATATAACATCTTAATCATGAATTAAACAACATATATCAAAATCATAATCATCTAACATCTTTTCTTAAAAATTTCGAAAATTAAAAATAATTGAAAAGGAGGATTTGAGCTTGATCTTTTGAACTAATACTTGAAATAAACATATAATCTACCTTAATTATAAATTTGGAATGGATTGAATCTTGGATTTAAGCTCAAACCTTGAAGCTTTAATGGAGGATTGTGTGTTGTCGCAGCCCGAACCTCGATATTAGATGTCAAGGCCGGCAGGTCCCACGACTTACACAATTTATGATTAACAAAGGAATTTAAGATAGCGACCCGGCTATCGTTCAAAAGGATAACCATACTTAACAACTCATCATTTTAGAATAATACGACATATATGACTCGAGACGATCAACTGAAATCAATATGACATACATATCAATAGACATAACTCGAATCACTCGGAATCAAAAGACCTGATCAACCAAATAATCGACAATTGATCAAGAAGATGACATGACGACTTGAGGATCAAGAAAACAAGATAAAGAAAAATGTTTCGAGTTCGACAAAGCTTTATGGAATAGAGATTTTATTAAATACATATCAAGACTAAGTTTTACGCAAACTGTGACAAAAAGAGTTCGACTATCAAAACATAGATCGACTCTAGGGTTTAAACAACTTCATCATAATTTAATAAAATCATCTTAACATGGCAGCGGAATACGAAAGACTATATGTATGACGACATATAATCTAGGCTCTTTATTTTTCAAAACAATAACAACAACAACCAACATCCATCCAGCCTCGTCATCTACATTCCTGCTAACCTGCACGTTTTAGAAATAACATGCAGGGCTGAGTACTACGTACTCAGTGAACACATGCCGAAAACATTTGAAAACTTTGCTGAATACAGCTATATATGAAAACTTGCCAGAAAACATAATACGAGGATTTTCTGAAAACAACTCGTAAAATGTTAAAAATACTATCTTTTCTCAAAATTTTATTTGTCTGCAGACATTTATAACAGTATGAACCATATCTACAAATAAATAATGGTGATGAGAAAGAGGCCTCTTTCTCAATCACTTGTAATCGGCATATCAACGAAAGACTCACGGTTACGAATAACCGGTCTATCAAAGAAATGCGCACGATTACCGATGTGTACACAGATTTCACCTTGCGTGAAACCGAATTCGTCTTTCTGAAGTAGATGGTAACATACTTAACATTCAAAAATAATTTTGGCAAGTATCAAAACTTTAAAACCACAGTATATCATGCTTTTCACATATTTTAGTTTAGAAAGCCCACCTGATATACTTAAGCTTTAAACTTTAAACTCTAGCGCTTGTAGCCCTTTTACTTCACGTTTCTGCTCCCGCTTCCGCTTGCTCCTTTAATCGAAAGCGAATAACGAATTTTAGAACGTAAATCTTTTATCGAATAACTACTTCGATAAACCTAACGAAATCCTATTCAAATTCCTACGCCGTAACTTGACGAAATTCGAGAATCCCTATCTTAACTTTTCAACCATTCTTAATCTATCTTAATCTATCTTAATTCCTCATTAAGCATCACCACCAGTCGAATTTCATATAACTTCAACATTTATAATTTACTATTCATCACAACTGACTAACTCGATTTTAATCCGTCTAACGGATTCAGAAAATTCTCAATTTAATTCTATACATTTATTTAATTATAACAAACATAATTATACTTTAAATACACACATTATTTCAATTAATCATATAAACTCTTAAATCGGAAAAATCGTCTAAAAATAGAAAATCTTTATTATTTTGAATTAAATTTCCAGAAAATCATATAACACTTAATTTTTATTAAGAATTTTATAAATGCAATTAATTTCTTAATTAAAATTTAATTAATATTTTATTTATTTATTTTAAATTTTCGGTTTTTATAAAAATTAACATTTCTTTATTTATCTTCTCTTCTTTTCAATTTCTAATATACTTATTTATTATTTTAAGCTCATTTCTTCATTTAATTTCATTCAATTTAGTATTAATCTTCCAACCCTAATTTAGGAACCCTAATTCGATTTTCTAGGGTTTCTAGGGTTAATCAATCTCACTTTTCATTATCTCTTGATCTAATATACTTCATTAATATCATATATCATTAATTGAATCATCAAATCCATCATACTTTATCAATATATCAAAACCCTAATTTCAAACCCTAATTTTCGACATTAATTAATAAAATGAGATAGGTTGGGAATTCATGCTTACTTCCAACATGAAATATTCTTAGAATTCTTAACTAAGCTCACAATTAACATCAAATTAATCATATGATTCATACATTCATTATTTCCCATTTTCTTCTCATTTTCGAAAATTGCCAATTGATAGTTAGGGTTTTCCATGCTTAAATCTAATTACATAATTGATCTTATAATCATATTCTAAGCATAATTCATGAAGAATAAATCATCATTCAATGCATAAATCAAAATTTAGCATTTTCTTCCAAAAATTTCGAAAATAATAAAACTAGGTTTAGGGTTCTTCATGCTTGATTTAATCACACAATTCATCATCTAATCACTATATAAGCATAATATTAAGACATGAAGATTAACTAACCATTTCTAGGGTTTCTCCCAAAATAATCGATATATATATATATATTCATAACTAGAGTTCTTCATGCATCATTTTAAGCTAATAATTGATCATCTAACATCATACAATCATCATATAAATAACATATGAAGGCATGAATAACATCTACCCATTTCTACAAATTAAAAAAAAAATCGACATTCATATACAAATATATGAAAGAAGAGATCTTGAGGAAGAACCTAATTCTTCTTGATTACTTTGGATGAGAGAACAAATTTGAGCTTGAAAACTTGAACTTGAAGATCCAACAATGGAGTTGAGTGTGTGATTGTGTTGAGAGAGAGTGATCAAGAGAGAGGTTGTTGTTTATGTTGTTGTGTGCGTGTGTGAGTGAATGAGAGTGAGAGAGATATCTAAATATAAATTATAACCCTAGGTTTAGGTGTATAGGTAGGGTTAATATTATATTAAAACTTAATGGTTAAGTTTTAGATTAATTATTTAATTAGTTATTAATTCAATTAATTAATAACAAATTAATCTTCTAATAATTCTCTAATTTCTCAACACAGTAATTAAGATTAAGGTTTCACGAACCTTAGATAAAAATCTCACAGAAAGAATCGGAGATTCGAAGCATTTTCAAATCGACCGAAACTAAAATTTTAAAAGATAATTTACGTAAAATTTCACGTAATTAAATTAAATTCTTCTTTTAGTCAATTAATGACTAAACATTTATCATCTATTGATAAATGTAAAAACTTCTTCGTTTCGGATTAACCGAGACGATAAAAATTAATTAAAACTCATTTTTCCGGTAGAATATATTCATTGGGTAAAATTTTCGGAAAGAAAATCTTTATTTTATTAAAATTCTTATCTCTCTCAGAAGATTAATTATTTTAATTACTTAAGAAAGACGGGATACTACATTCTCTCCCCCTAAAAATAAATTTCGTCCCGAAATTTGCTTACCTCATGGAAGAGTTCGGGATACTTTTCTCTCATCTTGTTCTCCAATTCCCAAGTTGCCTCTTCTAGTCCATGATGCCTCCATTTGATCTTTACCGACGCGATCGACTTATTTCTAAGCTGCTGGACCTTCCGATCCAAAATCGCTTCAAGTTTTTCTTCATAAGTGAGGTCTGGTTCAAGGACTACTTCTTCTCAGCGAACAACATGTTTAGGATCAAACATATATCTCCGCAATTGAGATACATGAAACACGTTATGTGAATTTCCAAAACTTGGCGGTAAAGCTAACTTATATGCTACTTGACCTATTCTTTCCAGAATTTCATATGGTCCTATGTAGTGAGGCTTAAGCTTCCCTTTAACACCAAATCGATGAATTCCTCTTGAAGGTGAAACTTTCAAGAAAACTTTATCACCCACATTGAATTCTAATTCTGATCTTCTAATGTCAGCATAAGACTTCTGACGATCTTATGCTTCTTTAATTCTTTATTTAATTTGACGCACAATCTTTATCATCTCTTCCACTGAATCGGGCCCTAATATTTTTCTCTCGCCCACATCATTCCAATGAAGCGGAGATCTACACTTCTTTCCATAAATGGCTTCGTAGGGCGCCATGCGAATCGTCATTTGATAACTGTTGTTGTAAGCAAATTCAACAAGAGGTAAAATTTGCTCCCAATGACTTCCTCGATCTAAAACAACAGTTCTCAACATATCCTCCAAGATTTGAATGGTTCTTTCTGATTGACCATCCGTTTGAGGATGAAAAGTCGTACTAAAATTCAATTTGGTACCTAATTCTTCTTGCATACTTCTCCAAAAATGAGAAGTAAATTTTGAGTCTCGATCCGAAGTGATCGATTTAGGTACTCCGTGCAATCGCACAATTTCTCGTACGTACAGCTGAGCCAACTTATCTGCGCCATACGTTATGGGAATAGGTATAAAGTGTGCAGATTTTGTCAATCTATCCACTATTACCCATATTGCTGTATTCCCTCGTTTGGATCTAGGTAACCCAGTTACAAAATCCATGGTAATTTTATCCCATTTCCACTCTGGAATATCTAAAGGTTGTAGCTTCCCATATGGTCTCTGATGTAATGCCTTTACTTGTTGACAGGCTAAACATCTTTCCACAAAAGAAGCTATGTCTCTTTTCATTCCTTCCCACCAAAATGTTTGTTTCAAATCTTGATACATTTTGGTACCTCCAGGGTGAGCTGAATAAGGAGTTTCATGAGCTTCGCTCATGATCTCATTTCTTAATTCTTCATCATTCGGCACACAAATTCTTCCTCTAAATAGGAGAATATTATCTCTTGTCTCCTTAAAATTCTCATCCTTTTCTTGACGAATTTTCATTCGTAACTTTTCCAATTTCTCGTCATTTCTTTGAGCATTGGAAATTCTTGATCTTAAGTCTGGAATGATTTCCATGGCTGCAATCATTTGCTCAACAGATTGCGGAGGTAGAATTACTTCTAACCTCAGTTCTTCGAAACTCTTAATGATTTCTTTTTCTTGAGTTAGAAGAAATCCAAATTCCGATTTCCCTTTTCTGCTCAACGCATCAGCGACTACATTTGCTTTTCCTGGATGATAGGAAATTTTACAATCGTAGTCTTTAACTAACTCGAGCCATCTTCTTTGTCTCATATTTAATTCTTTCTGCTCAAAGAAATATTTGAGACTCTTATGATCTGTGAAGATTTCACATTTTGCTCCATAAAGATGGTGTCTCCAGATTTTTAAAGCATGTACTACTGCTGCTAGTTCCAAATCATGAGTTGGATAGTTTACTTCATGAGGTCTAAGATGTCTAGAAGCATATGCAATAACTCTTCCTTCTTGCATCAGGACACAGCCTAGTCCGTTCTTTGATGCGTCTGTGTAAACAGCATAATCTTTATCCGAATATGGAACTGATAACACTGGGGCAGTGGTCAATCTCTTTTTAAGTTCTTGGAAACTTTCCTCACATTCATCTGACCACTTAAACTTTGATTCTTTCTTTAGGAGATGGGTCATTGGCTTAGCTATTTTGGAGAATCCCTCGATAAATCTCCGATAATAGCCTGCTAAACCTAAGAAACTCCTAATTTCATGTGGTGTGGTTGGAACTTTCCATTCCTAAACTGCTTGTACTTTTGAAGGATCAACTTTGATTCCTTCAGAAGATACAACATGTCCGAGGAAATGTACTTCTCTTAGCCAAAATTCACATTTA
The DNA here is from genome assembly GCA_031470985.1 of Agastache rugosa. Lineage (NCBI taxonomy): Eukaryota > Viridiplantae > Streptophyta > Magnoliopsida > Lamiales > Lamiaceae > Agastache > Agastache rugosa. The sequence goes on from CM062607.1 coordinate 14,685,003, forward strand.
CTAAATTTGGCATACAATCTTTCAGTTCTCAACCTTTCCAAAACAATTCGAAGATGTTCCTCGTGTTTTAATTCATTCTTTGAATACACGAGAATATCATCAATGAAAACTACGACAAACTTGTCCAAGAATTCATGGAATACTCGATTCATGAGATTCATAAATACTGCTGGAGCATTTGTCACACCAAATGGCATTACTACAAACTCGTAGTGGCCATATCTTGTTTTAAAAGCTGTCTTGGAAATATCTTCTTGTTTAACCTTCAATTGGTGATAACCAGATTTTAGATCAATCTTCGAGAATACACTTGCTCCTCTGAGTTGATCAAAGAGATCATCTATTCTCGGCAAAGGATATTTGTTTTTCAATGTTAGCTTGTTTAATTCTCGGTAGTCGATGCACATCCTCAAACTACCATCCTTCTTTTTGACAAACAGAATTGGTGCTCCCCACGGAGAAACACTAGGTCTAATGAAACCTAGGTCAAGTAATTCTTGCAGTTGAATTTTCAATTCTTGTAACTCCTTTGGAGCCATTCTGTATGGTGCTTTGGAAACAGGAGCTGATCCTGGTTCAAGATCTATTGTGAACTCCACTTGCCTGTCAGGTGGCAATCCTGGCAAAATTTCTGGAAATACGTCTTGAAATTCTCTGACCACGGCTACATTTTCAATGCTCTTATCCTTATTTCCATCTTTGTTAAGATAGATGAGATATGCTTTCATATCTTTTCTTCTCAAAAATTTCTTTGCTTGAACTGCCGAGATAATTGGCGATTTCTTACAATTTCTTTCTATTCCGAAAAATAGAGTTGGTTCTTGACCAGGCATGTGAAATGAAATCTGCCTTTGCTTGCATTGAATGCTTGCAAAATTCTCGGTCAACCAATCCATTCCCAAAATAATATCTACATCCCACATTTTAATTAAGTTTAGGGTTTTAGCTAACATCTTGAGAGATCCTAATTCGAACTCTATATTAGGACAGATGCGAGTAACTGAGGTAGATTTACCTAACGGTGTAGTTACTCTCAAGTCTTGACTAGCACGTTCTACTTTAAGATCAAGATTATCTACGCATGCATCTGATATAAATGAATGCGATGCACCAGTATCAAAAAGAATTATAACAGGTACGTCATTTAATTGACCCATACCTGTCAAATTTCCTTGATCTTTGTCGAACGGCTTCTGATCAAGAGCAAAAACCCTTTGATATTGCTGCTGGGGTTCCATTCTCAGTTGCTGGGGTTGCTTTTGTGTCGCAGCCCGAACCTCGATATTAGATGTCAAGGCCGGTAGGTCCCACGACTTACACAATTTATGATTAACAAAGGAAATTGAGATAGCGACCCGGCTATCGTTCAAAAGAATAACCAAACTTAACATGTCGCAGCCCGAAACTATTACCTACCGGGCTCACTGAATTACCTACTGAAATTACCTACCGGATTTACCCAAATTTCGACCCAACTGTTGGAATTTCTCATTGACTTGCCTAATGGATTTACCAATTTGGACCTGGCCATTGAATTTTCCACCGGTTGATCGGCTGGGTAAATCCAGCTGGGTAATTTCAATGGGTAATTCTAAATTGAGCTCAAATACTGGGTAATAGTTTTGCCGCGACATGTTAAGTTTGGTTATTCTTTTGAACGATAGCCGGGTCGCTATCTCAATTTCCTTTGTTAATCATAAATTGTGTAAGTCGTGGGACCTACCGGCCTTGACATCTAATATCGAGGTTCGGTCTGCGACAGAGTGGTATCAGAGCAGGTCTGACTGCTCTGAATAATTTTTTTTAAAAAAAAAATCTAGTCTATTTTGAAATCCTAGACTAGTTAGAGCAATGTCTTCAGTTCCAAGTTGTTATTTCTGAAAGTCTAGTCTGGTTTGAATTCCTAGACTAGTTAGTTTTTAACAACAACTGAAGTCCAGCATCTCTCATCTCATCCAGCTATCCAGGTACGAATTTCAACCGTTTCTAGTTATAAAGTTTGGAAGATGAAGTATATATATAATTGTTGTGCCTAATGTGATTGGTTGTTAGTGATCGATCATAAGCGAGATAATGGATCAGTTGTGCAAGCAAGTTGAGTATTTATCTGTGGAATGTAACATGAGCCCAGAACACCCTTTTGGAAGCGACATTGAGTATGTTGAGACAGTGGATTCTCAAGACTATTCGTAATTTCAGTTTAGTTGATTATTTAAATTTTCTTTTATAGGATGTCCAATTCTAGAAGCGTAGCAGCGATGATTGAATTTCACCACATACACATGAGCTACACAGAAACCCTAGCAGAGTTTTTAGCTCGGTACCATAGGGTTTGGATGGACATTCATGAATCAAATATCTCGGGAGTTATTGGTATAGTTAGGCTAGTTCCTCTGCTTCCTGAGGATTGGCAGGAGTGGGCGGCATCGATTGCTGCAAGGTACGTTACTCCCCAATTTTGGGATGGTGTCTTGTTTGGAGATTGCAGAGCGTTTATAGCTGCAATTAGTACTCAATATATGTGTTTTTCGTACCCACCTCCTGGACCATATCAGCCATTGATTCCTGTTGGTGAGTTTGGTTTACAAAATCTCATGCCTCAAGATTACCCTATTCTGGATCAGAATCCTCCAGAAAATCCTGAACCAATTGCTTCTCCCATCCATGGAGATAATGGATTTGATGTTAACTCTTTTCTTGTTGAGCCATTGGCAAATGGCTATGTTTCGTCTCCCTCCCAAATTGAGACTCAAACTTTTGTTCCTGAGCCTTCTGTTTTGCCTAACGGCGTAGCCTCAGCTTCTTTTGTTGAGGAAATTCCAAATGATCCTTCTGTTGAAACATTGCAAGCTTTGAATTCTTCAGAGCTTGATGCCATAGTTGAAGCCCAGCCTGTTCTTTTTGACCCTAATGTGGCTAGCACCTCTGGACCACGTCACTATGATAGTGACGAGGATAACGTTGATCCAGAAGTTGGACCAACTGAAGGATACTTCCACCTCCGTAGAATACCATTTACTCATTTGAGTTTTCAGCCTAGCTTTAGGCCGTCGCCGGGAGAGGATATTACTTATGCCCCTCGTGTGACTTTGGACGGAGTGGAGAGGGCAGAGGAGAGCACGGAAACGGAGGAAGAAGATCCAAGTGAGGAGGATCCGAGAGGCGACGAAGAGGGGGAAGAAGAAGAGGATCCGTCAGAGGATGAGCAGTGAGGGAAAGTGTCGGGAAGATAATGATGTAAATATATGTAATAGACTAGTAAGTGAACAACTTTTAACAATTATGTTGTAAATAAGTTCTTGTATATAGAAGCATAATATGATAGAATAGCGAATCGGAAGCGACGTAGAATTCCGCTCCGATAAGAACATTATGCGTGATGTTAGAAAATCACGGTTCGTGTAGGGAATTTTTGGGTGTAAATAATTCCCTACCTTTTGTAAAAAGTCCTCAAAGAGGCAAATTTTTCCTACTAAATAAAGAAGTAAGTTGAGCAAAGATCAGCTGGAAAATCAAAGCTAACTGGAAAAAAAACTGAGTTATTTGGAGAACTGAGCTGGCTGGAAAATCCAGCTGGCTGAGTCAACTGAGTAAATCCAAGACCGAGATCACCGGGTAATTACAATGAGTAAAACTGTGGCCGAGTCGCCGCGTAAATCTAGCCGATCGAGTTCGAATGCGGAAATCCAATTGACCGAGTCACCGATTAATTCAGCTGAGTGAATCCAGCTGCCTGAGGTTTAGATAATAGAAGTTAACGTAAAGAAGTGAGGTTTAAGGAATGGAAAAAGATCGATTAAAAGCTCGGACGAAGAAAACAAGACAAAGCGTCGAATCCAAGAATGGTTGCTGAAATCCAAATTGGCGTCGAGTCACTGAGTAAATTCCAATGATCGGGTCCAATGGGTAATTCAGGCCGAGTCAATGAGTAAATCCACGAATCGAGTCCAATGGTAATTCCACCGGCTAAGTCCGGTAATTCCAGCTGACTGGGGCCAGCTGAGTACCGGAAACAGACGCGAACACAGCGCGTGGCGCGCCAGCCCCACGACAATTTCAGCATCAGGCGCGGGTTGGTGTGGCGCGGGACAATCCGCCGGAGGTTAAGTCACGCGCACATGAAGGAAATCTTTTCTTGACCGCGCGACGTCTGCGTACGGGACGGCGATCTTGGTGCGGGATAGTCCGATCCAGTGCCGGGGTTTATTGGTCCATTCCGTTGTCGTTCGTAGTTGTTCATTCTTCGTTTATTTTGTTTGTAGTTCGTTTCGTTTTAATTCATTTCATTCTTCGTTAATTTTGTCCGTTAATCGTTTCGTTCATTATTCGACTATTATTAGTTTAGTGCGTCGTTCATTTTATTCGTTTCATTAATTATTCGTTATCGTTAGCTTAGTTTGTAATCATTAGTTAGGAAAAATGTTAAGATGAAGTAGATCATCTCAAAAGAGATTTCTGAGGAAGTTTATACATCAAGATGATATTATGCATCTCTTGAGTATAAAGAATGAAGAGCTAATTAAATTTAGCAAATAAATATATATATAATAATTATTACTGGAAAATTTATTTTTAGTGATTATGTGATGATAAGCGTGAATCTTTTGATTCATTAAAGTTATGATAAAGTTTATATGCCAAGATGATGCAATTATTTCCTTGAAATATTAGGAATATATATTAGCTAAATTTTTCTTAGCAAAGATAAGTATGAAAAATATGTGTTCTTGAAATATTTTTGTGATTATAGTAATGAATGAATTGTTGATTCATTATCTATGACAATAGTGAATTGTTTAAATTGTTCATGATGATAATAAGAAGTTAAATTATGGGATTACAATGTATGATGATGTTTGTGAATCTTTGATTCATTAAATAGTATGAGCCTGTTAGATATAATTGAAAGTTTTGATAAGCATGAATGGTGTGATTCATTAAAAGTACGATGAGTATATTATGCATTAAAAAGGTGATAAGAAAATTTTTTCTAAATTCTAAAAACTTAGAAAAATTTATTTTTCCTTAAAATACTTTTAAAGAAAGAAGAATTTTTATTAAAGAATAAGACTTTGTTAGAAAGAAAGAATAACTCGAATGAAAATCCTGGTTAATTAGAAAATGCCGCCAAGAGGAAGACCAAGAGGCCGAGGTCGAGGAAGGGTTGAAAATAAACCCGAAAGAGAACCTACCCCACCTCCTCCTCAACCTGAAAGGAGAATAGAAGAATTATTTTTGCGGCAAAATCCTCCAACTCTCGATGGAAGAGGAAGTCCTTCAGAAGCCGAAGAGTGGATTCGTGCGCTGGAAAGAATTTTCCGTTTTCTTCGATGTACGGATCAAGAACGTCTAACATGCATGTCTTATCAGCTCAAGGGATCTGCGGATTACTGGTGGGAAGCTCGTCAAAGGGCATATACCCCTGAACAACTAGAGAACCTGACGTGGGAACAATTTAAGGATGCTTTGTTCGAAAAATTCGTTCCTCGAAGTTATCGAAAGCAGAGGGAGAATGAGTTTGCTAATCTCAAGCAAGGTAAGAAGTCGATGGCCGACTATGATCGCGAATTTTGTGATTTGGCACGTTTTGCTCAAGATAAGGTGGACACAGACGAGAAAATGGCTGAACTCTTCCGAGCAGGTCTTCGGCAGGAAATAAGAATCGTTCTGGCTAGTCAAAGTGCATTGTCGTATGCCGAGACTTTAAACAGAGCTTTGGATATGGAATTGGCCATGCAGCCAGATAAGTCTTCTCAGACTTCAGCAGCCACACAAGTTCAAACCCCAGTGACAGTGGCAAATCCGCAGCCGTTCAACCAAAGTCAGAAACGAAAATGGAATTTTGGAAGTCAACCTAGTAAGAAGCCCTGGCAAGGACAGCAAGGACAACAACGTCATCAACAGCAGCAATTTAATCAAGGACGATTCAAACAGCCTTTCGTCAATCAAGGCAGTTCATCTCAAACTTATCAAGGAATGTCTCCATGTTCCAAGTGTGGCAAGATGCATCAAGGGATATGCAAGGCTGGAAGTAATAGCTGCTATACTTGTGGTCAAGTTGGTCATTATTCGTATCAGTGCCCAACTAAACTGCAAGGAGCAGGAGGAAGTAGACCAACTCAGAACCCGCCTCAGAGATTGAAGGCAATAGAAGTTGTTCCTCAGCAACGGCAGCAGCAACGGAATCGCCAAGGGCCGCGATTCCAGCAAAAGCAAAAGCAATCCCAGCATTTGAGAATGGAACCCCAGCAGCAATATCAAAGGGTTTTTGCTCTTGATCAGAAGCCGTTCGACAAAGATCAAGGAAATTTGACAGGTATGGGTCAATTAAATGGCATACCTGTTATAATTTTATTTGATACTGGTGCATCGCATTCATTTATATCAGATGCATGTGTAGATAATTTTGGTCTTAAAGTAGAACGTGCTAGTCAAGACTTGAGAGTAACAACACCGTTAGGTAAATCTACCTCGGTTACTCGCATCTGTCCTAATATAGAGATTGAATTAGGATCTCTCAAGATGTTAGCAAAAACCCTAAATTTAATTAAAATGTGGGATATAGATATTATCTTGGGAATGGATTGGTTGACCGAGAATTTTGCAAGCATTCAATGCAAGCAAAGGCAAATTTCATTTCATATGCCTGGTCAGAAACCAACTCTATTTTTCGGGATAGAAAGAAGTTGTAAGAAATCGCCGATTATTTCGGCAGTTCAAGCAAGGAGAGTGTTGAAAAAGAAAGATGTGAAAGCATATCTTATCTATCTCAACAAGAAGGAAGATAAGGAGAGCAGCATTGAAGATGTAGCTGTGGTCAAAGAATTTCGAGACGTATTTCCACAAGTTTTGCCGAAGGATTGCTACCAGAGATAGGCAAGTGGAGTTCACAATAGATCTTGAACCAGGATCAGCTCCTGTTTCCAAGTCACCATACAGAATGGCCCCAAAGGAGTTGCAAGAATTGAAAATTCAACTACAAGAGTTACTTGACCTAGGTTTCATTAGACCTAGTGTTTCTCCGTGGGGAGCACCAATTCTGTTTGTTAAAAAGCATGATGGTAGTTTGAGGATGTGTATCGACTACCGAGAATTAAACAAGTTAACCTTGAAAAACAAATATCCTTTGCCGAGAATAGATGATCTATTTGATCAGCTCAGAGGAGCAAGTGTATTCTCGAAGATTGATCTGAAATCTGGTTATCATCAATTGAAGGTCAAGCAAGAAGATATTTCCAAGACAGCTTTCAGAACAAGATATGGCCACTACGAGTTTGTAGTGATGCCATTTGGTGTGACGAATGCTCCAGCAGTATTTATGGATCTCATGAATAGAGTATTCCATGAATTCTTGGACAAGTTTGTCGTAGTTTTCATTGATGATATTCTCGTGTATTCAAAGAATGAATTAGAACACGAAGAACATCTACGAACTGTTCTGAAAAGGTTGAGAACCGAAAGATTGTATGCCAAATTTAGTAAATGTGAATTTTGGCTAAGAGAAGTACATTTCCTTGGACATGTTGTATCTCCTGAAGGAATCAAAGTTGATCCTTCAAAAGTACAAGCAGTTCAGGAATGGAAAGTTCCAACCACACCACATGAAATTAGGAGTTTCTTAGGTCTAGCAGGCTACTATCGGAGATTTATCGAGGGATTCTCCAAAATAGCTAAGCCAATGACCCATCTCCTAAAGAAAGAATCAAAATTCAAGTGGTCAGAAGAATGTGAGGAAAGTTTCCAAGAACTTAAAAAGAGATTGACCACTGCCCAAAGTGCTATCGCCCGCATTCGGATAAAGATTATGCTGTTTACACAGATGCATCAAAGAACGGACTAGGTTGTGTCCTGATGCAAGAAGGAAGAGTTATTGCATATGCTTCTAGACAGCTTAGACCTCATGAAATAAACTATCCGACTCATGATTTGGAATTAGCAGCAGTAGTACATGCTTTAAAACTCTGGAGACACCATCTTTATGGAACGAAATGTGAAATCTTCACAGATCACAAGAGTCTCAAATATTTCTTTGAGCAGAAAGAATTAAATATGAGACAAAGAAGATGGCTCGAGTTAGTTAAAGACTACGATTGTAAAATTTCCTATCATCCAGGAAAAGCAAATGTAGTTGCTGATGCGTTAAGCAGAAAAGGAAAATCGGAATTTGGATTTCTTCTAACTCAAGAGAAAGAACTCATTAAGAGTTTCGAAGAACTAAGGTTAGAAGTAATTCTACCTCCGCAATACGTTGAGCAAATGGTTGCAGCTATGGAAATAATTCCAGATTTAAGATTGAGAATTTCCAATGCTCAAAGAAAAGACGACAAATTGGAAAAGTTACGAATGAAAATTCGTCAAGAGAAAAATGAAAATTTTAAGGAGGAAGGAGATAATGTTCTCCTGTATCGGGGAAGAATTTGTGTGCCGAATGATGAAGAATTAAGGAATGAAATCATGAGCGAAGCTCATGAAACTCCTTATTCAGCTCACCCTGGAGGCACCAAAATGTATCAAGATTTGAAACAAACATTTTGGTGGGAAGGAATGAAAAGAGACATAGCTTCTTTTGTGGAAAGATGTTTAGTCTGTCAGCAAGTAAAGGCATTGCATCAGAGACCCTATGGGAAGCTACAACCTTTAGATATTCCAGAGTGGAAATGGGATAAAATTACCATGGATTTTGTAACTGGGTTACCTAGATCCAAACGAGGAAATACAGCGATATGGGTAATAGTGGATAGATTGACAAAATCTGCACACTTTATACCTATTCCCATAACTTATGGCGCAGATAAGTTAGCTCAGCTGTACGTGCGAGAAATTGTGCGATTGCACGGAGTACCTAAGTCGATCACTTCGGATCGAGACTCAAAATTTACTTCTCATTTTTGGAGAAGTATGCAAGAAGAATTAGGTACCAAATTGAACTTCAGTACGGCTTTTCATCCTCAAACGGATGGTCAATCAGAAAGAACCATTCAGATCTTGGAGGATATGTTGAGAACTGTTGTTTTAGATCGAGTAAGTCAATGGGAGCAAATTTTACCTCTTGTTGAATTTGCTTACAACAACAGTTATCAAATGACGATTGGCATGGCGCCCTACGAAGCCCTTTATGGAAAGAAGTGTAGATCTCCGCTCCATTGGGATGATGTGGGCGAGAGAAAAATATTAGGGCCTGATTCAGTGGAAGAAATGATAAAGATTGTGCGTCAAATCAAGCAAAGAATTAAAGAAGCGCAAGACCGTCAGAAGTCTTATGCTGACATCAGAAGATCAGCATTAGAATTCAATGTGGGTGATAAAGTTTTCTTGAAAGTTTCGCCTTCAAGAGGAATTCAACGATTTGGTGTTAAAGGAAAGCTTAAGCCTCGCTACATAGGACCATATGAAATTCTCGGAAAGAATAGGTCAAGTAGCATATAAGCTAGCTTTACCGCCAAGTTTTGGAAATTCACATAACGTGTTTCATGTATCTCAATTGCGGAGATATATGTTTGATCCTAAGCACGTCATTCGTCAAGAAGAAGTAGTCCTTGAACCAGATCTCAGTTATGAAGAGAAACCTGAAGCGATTTTGGATCGGAAGGTCCAACAGCTTAGAAATAAGTCGATCGCGTCAGTAAAAATCAAATGGAGGCATCATGGACTAGAAGAAGCAACATGGGAGTTAGAAAGCAAAATGAGAGAAAAGTATCCCGAACTCTTCTGAGAGGTAAGCAAATTTCGGGGCGAAATTTATTTTTAGGGGGAGAATGTAGTATCCCGTCTTTCTTAAGTAATTAAAATAATTAATCTTCGAGAAAGACAAGAATTTTAGTAAAATAAAGATTTTCTTTCCGAAAATTTTATCCCAAGCAGATATATTCTACCGGAAAAATGAGTTTTAATTAATTTTTATTGTCTCGGTTAATCCGAAACGAAGAAGTTTTTACATTTATCAATAGATGATAAATGTTTAGTCATTAATTGACAAGAAGAAGAATTTAATTTAATTACGTAAAATTTTACGTAATTAATCGCTTAAAAATTTAGTTTCGGTCGATTTGAAAATGCTTCAAATCTCCGATTCTTTCTGTGAGATTTTTATCTAAGGTTCGTGAAACCTTAATCTTAATTATTTGTGTTGAGAAATTAGAGAATTATTAGAAGATTAATTAGTTATTAATTAATTGAATTAATAACTAATTAAATGAATTAACCAAAACTTAGCCATTAAGTTTTAATAAAATAATAACCTACCCTATAGTTCTAAACCTAGGATTGTTAGATTATATATCTAACTCTCTCATCTCTCATCTCTCATCTCTCACCACACGCACACACACACAAACACAGCAGCAGCAGCAGCTTCTCTCTCTCCCTTTCGATCATCTCTTCTCTCTCAATACACACACTCACACGCACAACTCCATTGTTGATCATCATCCAAGCTTCCAAGACCAAAGTCATCTTCTCAAAGTAGCTAAGTAAGATTAATTCCATCTATTCCAAGCTCTTGATTCATGTTCATGGTGGAAGATCATATATATATATATATGTCGAGATTTTGGGGAGAATTTGTAGAAATTGGTAGATGTGGTTCATACCTTCATATGTTATTTATATGATGATTTTAAGATGTTAGATGATCAATTATTAGCTTAAGATGATGCATGAATAACCCTCATCATGTATATATATTTCGACATTTTTGGAGAAAAATGGAGGAGTGTTTAGATGATATTGATCTTATGGTATGATGTTTATATCATGATTATATGATGAATTGTGTGGTTAAATTAGAAAAACCAAAACCCTAACCCTAAGTTGCATGAAAATCGAAATTTAGAAGAAAATGCTAAATTTTAATTCATGCATTGAATGATGATTTGTTCTTCATGAATTATGCTTAGAATATGATTATAAGATCAAATATGTAATTAGATTTAAGCATGGAAGACCCTAGCTATCAATTGGCAATTTTCGAAAATGAGAAGAAAATAGGAAATAATGGATACATGAATTATATGATTGATTTAATGATATAAATGAGTTTAGTTAAGTATTTTAAGAATGATTCATGTTGGAAGTAATTAAAAATTTCCAACCAATTTCATTTTTGAGAAAATAACCGATTAAATAAGAATATAAATTAGGGTTGAAAGATTAATACTTAATTGAATGAAATTAAGTGAAGAAATGAGTTTAAGATGATAATTAAGTATATTAGAAATTAAAAAGAAGAGAAAATAATTAAAGAAATATTAATTTTAATATAACCGAGAATTTAAAATAAATAAATAAAATATTAATAAAATTTTAATTAAGAAATTAATTGCATTTATGAACTTCTTAATAAAAATTAAGTGTTATAATTTTATGGAAATTGATACTTAATGAGGAATTTAGATAGATTAAGATAGATTAAGAACGTTTGAAAAGTTAAGATAGGAATTCTCGAATTTCATCAAGTTGCGATGTAGAAATTCGATTAGAATTTCGTTAAAGATATCGAAGTCGTTAGTCGATAAAAGCTCTCGTTCTAAATTCGTTAATCGCTTTCGATTAAAGGAGCAAGCGGAAGTAGAAGTGGAGACGTGAAGTAAAAGGATTACAAGCAATAAAGTTAAAGTAAAGCTTAAGTTTATCAGGTGGGCTTTCTAAACTAAAATATGTGAAAAGTTTGATATCGTATGTTTTACAAAGTTTTGATACTTGCCAAATGATTTTAAAAATATTAAGTATGTTACCATCTACTTCAGAAAGACGAATTCGGTTTCACGCAAGGTGAAATCTTGTACACATTAGTAATCGTGCGCATTTCTTTGATAGGCCGATTATTCATAATCGTGAGCCTTTCCTTGATATGCCGATTACAAGTGATTGAGAAAGAGGCCTCTTTCTCATCACCATTATTTATTTGTAGATATGGTGCATACTATTATAAATGTCTCATAGACAAATGAGTTTTGAAAAGAAAGTATTTTTAGCATTTTACGAGTTGTTTTCGGAAAATCCTCGTATTATGTTTTACGGCAAGTTTTCATATATATTTGTATTCAAGAAAGTTTTCAAATGTTTTGGCATGTGTTCACCGAGTACGTAGTACTCATTTCGCATGTTATTTCTAAAACGTGCGTGTTAGCGAGGATGAAGATGATGAGTCTCGGATGGACCATTGTTGTTGTTAAATGTTATTATGTAAAGGAAGTCGTTTTTTGAGAAATTGACCTAGAATATATGTCTTCATACATATATTCTCATGTTTTCCGCCGCAATAAAATGAAGTTTAATGTTGTTATAACGTTTAAATTCTAAAGTCGAACTCTATTGCTAAGTTTTCGAAATAGTTTTCTTTATCTTGTTTTCTTTGATCCTCAAATAAATTCGTCATCTTCTTGATCAATTGTCGGTTATTTGGTTGATCAGGTCTTTTGATTCCAAGTGATTTGAGTTATGTCATATTGATTCGGCTTGATCGTCTCGAGTCATATATGTCACACTATTCTAAAGTGGTAATTCCAAATTGGCCGAATCAATTTGAGTAAATCCAATTATGACTGGTCAATTTGGGTAAATCAATGGCTAGGTCATTTAGGTAATTCCACTGATCAGGTCAATTTGGGTAAATCCAATGACCGAGTCAATTGAGTAATTCAATTGATCGGGTCCAAAATGGGTAAATCCAATAGTTGAGTCAATTTGGAAATTCAATTTGGTTGGGTCGGCTGGGTAAATCCAGCTGGGTAATTTCAGCTGGGTAATTCAGTGAGCCATTCGGGTAATAGTTTCGGGCTGCGACATGTTAAGTTTGGTTATTCTTTTGAACGATAGCCGGGTCGCTATCTCAATTTCCTTTGTTAATCATAAATTGTGTAAGTCGTGGGACCTACCGGCCTTGACATCTAATATCGAGGTTCGGGCTGCGACATTTTGCTTTTGCTGGAATCGCGGCCCTTGGCGATTTCGTTGTTGCTGCCGTTGCTGAGGAACAACTTCCATTGCCTTCAATCTCTGAGGCGGGTTCTGGGTTGGTCTACTTCCTCCTGCTCCTTGTAGTTTAGTTGGGCACTGATATGAATAATGACCAACTTGACCACAAGTATAGCAACTATTACTTCCAGCTTTGCATATCCCTTGATGCATCTTGCCACACTTGGAACATGGAGATATTCCTTGATAAGTTTGAGACGAACTACCTTGATTGACGAAAGGCTGCTTGAATCGTCCTTGATTAAATTGCTGCTGTTGCTGACGTTGTTGTCCTTGCGGTCCTTGCCAGGGCTTCTTACTAGGTTGACTCCCAAAATTCCATTTTCGTTTCTGACTTTGGATGGACGATCGCGGATTTGTCACCGTCGCCGGAGCTTGAATTTGCGTAGCCGCCGAAGTCCGAGAAGACTTATCCGTCCGCATAGCCAATTCCATATCCGTAGCTCTATTTAATGTTTCGGCATATGACAATGCACTTTGACCTAGCTAAAACGATTCTTATTTCGCCGAAGACCCGTTAGGAAAAGTTCAGCCATTTTCTCGTCTGTGTCCACCTTGTCTTGAGCAAAACGTGATAGGTCACAAAATTCTCTATCATACTCAGATACCGACTTCTTTTCTTGCTTGAGATTAGCAAACACATTCTCCTTCTGCTTCCGATAACTTCGAGGAATGAATTTTTCAAACAATGCATCCTTGAATTGTTCCCACGTTAGATTTTCCAATTGCTCGGTGAGTGTATGCCCTTTGACGAGCTTTCCCACCGGTAATCCGCGGATCCTTTAAGCCGGTAAGACATGTATGCAAGGCGTTTCCTCGATTCGTCGTACATCGAAGAAAATCGCGAAATTCTTTCTGAACGAACGAATCCATTCTTCGGCTTCCCGCCCAAGGATTTCCTTTTCCATCGAGAGTTGGGGTGACGCAGGTTTTGCCGCAAAAATAATTCTTCTGGGATTCTCCGGTCGAATCCTGAGGAGGAGGTGGAGTAGGTCCTCTTTTCCGGTTCTATTGTCCTCAACTTTTTCCATGACCTCTACCTTTTGGCGGCATTTTCTTCGATTAACCGTGATTTTCTTTCGAATTATTCTTTCTTTCTAACGAAAATCTATTCCTTAATAAAAAGGATTCTTCTCTTTTCTTTAAAAATTTTTTTTTCCTAGGTTTTAGAACTTAGAAAAAATTTCCCCTTAATCATCTCATCAATGCATAGTATGCTCAATGCATACTTCTAATGAATTACACGATTCTTTTTTTTTATCAAAAATTTCAATCACATATATATCATACTCATAAAATGTAGTAAAATCCAAGATTTACTCATATCAGACATACATTGTATATCATGTTTTAATTTCTCATCATCATGAAGAAATTAAACAATTCATTCTTGTCATACAATAATGAATCAACGATTCACTCATAAAAAAGTCTATAACTTTTAATCATAAAATAATTCAAGAACAATTATTTTTCATAATTATTTTTACTAAATATAATTTAGTTTTTACACTCTTATCATAAAAGGGAATAATATCATATCATAAACTTAGTGAATTAAATAATTTGTATTTTCATCATCACTTAATGAATCGAACGATTCATTTTTTTATTATTGATATTTATATATAAAATTTAAGTAATAATTATTTATCATATTATTCTGCACAAATTTAATTAGCTTGTACATTCTTCCTGAATCAAGAATGAATAAAATCATCTTGGTACTTAAACTCCATCCTAATTGATTTTGAGGTGATTTACTTCATCTCAACTTTTTCTTAAATCATAAAAAAAATGTATAGCTAATTAATTAGAAAAATATAAACTAAATAACTAAGAATTAAACTAACGATGGTAGAATAACGAACGACAAGCAAAACCTTGAGCTAACGAACTAACGAAGAACGAACGAACCATAAAATAAATAAAGTTATTCGGCAATGGTTCGAACAATCATGCATGCCATCTTCGTCTCAAAGTCGTATGAGGAAAAAGAAAATTCCTTTATTTGAATTTTGATTCGACTTTCTTCTGCCTACTAACTTCTTATTTATTATCGAAATTTGATTTAAAACTCTTCTACTAATATACAACTAACGAAAGAAGAAAATGTTTAAATGGAATAAACGAAAAATGTAACGAATTGCATACGAAATATTCGACTCGTTTCTTCCGGCCCAAACTACCGTCGTTTTCCATCACATAACCATCATACGAAGTCGCTGAACTTTGCATGAACTTTCTCCACATGCCACCGTCTTCGCCGGAATCGCGCCGCCAGCCGCCCGGCCAGGTACGCATTTGTTGTTGCACTCTCAGCGGCCGACGGCTGGTTTCCGACGACAGCCCAGGATTCCGGCAATGGCCGGAATCAACTTCGATGATCTGCTCCGTGACGGCGAGTTGCGGCGAGCGTTGGACTTCCGGCGAGCGTTGGGTTGCGGTAGTGGCCATTGGAATCATGCGATCGGCTAACGTCTTCGATCTCCGGCTTGGTCCTTCTCGTCTCGGCGGGGCGGCGAGCTGCGGCTTGCGTTGATTTCACCATTCCGGCGGTCGAGCGGGATTCCGGCCGGCGGCTGGAATTCCGACGATCGGCCGGAAAGCTCGGCCGAACGCTCCGTCATCTTCGGGGTTTTCCTTTTAACGAGGGTTGGATTCCAACGAGCGTTGGAACTTCTTTTGAGCATGTTTTATTATTTTCTCATGCGTTTGATAAGTTTTCTTCCACTATACTCATTTTCCGACGTTTATTTTCTTCGATAACGCTTGTTTTATTTAGTATAACGTTTTCTTGACTTCTCCTTTCTCGCTTCTTGGCTAACTTCTTAAGATCGCCTAAACGAAATTTAAACAACGGAAATTTATTGAATCTTGAAAAATTATCAAAACGACTTCCTTGGCCAGCCTTCTTCTTTACTTAACGGGAAAATTTGCCTCTTCGAGAGACTTTTACAAAAGTTAGGGAATTATTTACATCAAAAATTCCCTACATTCAAGTCGTGATTTTTCTAACATCACGCAAAATATTTTATCGGAGCGGAATTACAAATGCAGCCTCCGATTTGTTACACTATATGCTTCTATGTACGAGAGCTTATTTACAATAACCGATAACCGTACAAGTTGTTTGATTATCTATTCTATTACATTATATTTACATTATCTTCTTTTTCGTTAATTATTATCAACTTTCTTTCAGCTCACATTATTTTTCTTCACTTTCATTCATCCGTGATTCTCTTCCTCTGCCTCTTCTTCATCGTCTCTCGGATCTTCCTCACCAGGATCTTCTTCTTCCATTTACGTGCTCTCTCTTTGCTCTCTCCACTCCGTCCAAAGTCACACGAGGAGCATGGGTAATATCCTCTCCCCGTGAGAACCTAAAACTAAGCTGAAAACTTCGTGGGTAAACGGAATTCGATGGAGATGGGAATATCATTCGGATTGGTCCAACCTGCGGATCCAACGTTTTCCTCGTCACTATCATGGTGACGTGGTCCTAGAAGTGCTAGCCACGTTAGGGTCAAGCAGAATAAGCTGGGTTCCAACTATGGCATCAAGCTGCGAAGAATTCCAAGCTTGCAATGTTTCGACGGAAGGATCATTTGGAATTTCCTCAGCCAACAAAAGAAGGCAGGCTACGCCGTTAGGCTGAACGGAAGGCTCGGGGTGAAGATTT